>JAKFQP010000455.1:220508-304297 GCA_023375905.1 Nycticorax nycticorax | reverse complement strand
GTGATTCTAAGGAGCTGCAGGGGACGGGAGCGGGCAGGGCTCCGGGCGGGATGCTGCCCGGCACTGAGCGAGGCCTCAGGCCTGCGCCACCCTTGACCGGACACCCCGAAGACGCTTTCCAGCCGTGCTGCGTGGCCGCACTTGGGAGTATTTTTCCAAGGAATATTTTGGGTTCAAAGTACAAGAATGTCAGGTTCCTGTAAATCTTCCTGTTGTCATAGCAACGCGATGCATTTGTTCTCCGATGAGTTTCAACCACGTGGCGGTGGAGTCTCTGCCAGCAGCATCCACGCTCCCCGCAGCGGCTCAGCCTGGCCTCCTGCTGCCGGCCGCCTGCCCACGTCCCCGCTGCCGTCATCGCCCTGCGCCCAGGCCACCCCAACAGGAAAGATGGGCCAAAATGGTCACCCAGCGGCCACAGGCAAGAAAGGGTATCGGAGGGAAAGAAGCAAAGCGTGGGCAGAGGATGGGACCCAGTCCCCGGGGTAAAACGTGCTGTGGATTCAACATCTGGGGGCCTGCAGGACTGTAGCTCACAGGATGCTGATGCCTGTCCTGCCAACATGACACGCTGGAGGGGAAGCCACAGCCAGGGCTGGCTACAGCCACGTCACCATCAATGCTGAACGAGTTCGGCTGACGAGGACTGCTGACCCGAGGTCACGCACCATCCGGACACACGACCGATCGCCAGGAGACATTTCACTGTGTACTGCATCACTTCTCACGCAAAACCACTTCCCAATCAGAAGCAAACATTAAATGGATGCGTGTCATGGCAACTGCTGACAGGTCTAAAAATTATTGGAAATTGGAAATAGTCCCTGGAAACACAAGGAGGTTTCTTGCTAGCCCCAAAGAGCTGCTTTCCACCCAAGCCCAGCCCGTAGCTTTAGGCATGGTTCTTGGAAAAAAGCACAGAATTGCGTCTCGTAAAAGTGCTGGATGCCGCCTGGTGCAACGCGCACAGCGGTCGGTGCCTGAGGAGCGTTCCCAGTCGAAGGCTAAGGCACATTCTGGTCAGGTGAGCACACCTATGGCATACCTGAGGGACCAACACCACTGGCGAGACTGCGTGATCGGGGGATTCTAACCCGAGAAAAGCGCTGAGCTCGTAGCATCCACCCACCGAGCAGGAGCTCCGAGCCGTTCTGCCAGAACGGGGGCAGCCTGAGCCTGCTGGGGAACAGCGGCGCCCCGGAGAGGTGATCTCGGCCACACTCCATCAGCAGGCGATGCTGCGGCCGGAGAAACGCCAGGTTTGGATCCGCATCGCGTGAGAACTTCGGTAAACAGGAACCATTCAGCAAGAAAAAATTCGAGATGAGAAACCTGCGTGGGCCATTCTCCCCACCCCGGGAGAAGCCAGGAGCAGCAGTCAGCCCTCTGCAGACGACCAGTGCTGCCCGTGCTCCGCACCGGCTGCTCAGGCAGAGTCCCCGCTGCGCTCCCCCCGCGCGTGCCCATCACCAGAGGAGCCAAAAGGGCCCCTCAGAGCACCAGAACCACAGCCAGGCCCACGGTGGGGTAACTGGTCCAGTTCATCGTTCCCCTCTGCGTGTCTGGGCTCAGCATTGTTGGTCTTGACACCAAACCAAAAGAGAAACAAGAGCGCAGCAATGAAAACTTCGGACAGCAGGAGCTGGCCTGGGCTGGCTTTAGTGTGGTTTACAAAGTAAATTCATCATTAGTTTCTTGGTATTAACTGCTTAGGAAGACAGGAATCGCAACTGTATGCTGAACTGATCACATGCAAGCTTACTGCAGAATAATCCTGGGGGCGAGCTGCTTTTGCCAAGGTGACAAAGAAAAGGAAAAAGGAAAGGAAACAAAACAAAGCCGAGATTTATCTGGCAAGGGGAGAAAGCAGCGCACCAGGCAGGAGATCGATGCTGGGGGTCGGTGCTAGATCCCCTCTGCTCCTGGCTGCCTTAGCTTAAGCGAAAAGCAGCGACCCGTCCCTGCTGCCCCCAGGGAGACGCCAAAGGGGTCAGGGCCAGGCTCGGAGGGGGAAGGCTGGCACCCGTGGTGGGACATTAGCAGCAAGAGCAGGCAAACGGGCGGCTCGAGGACTCGCTGGTAAAGGGAAGGTGCTTTGTAATTCCTGACACAGGTCAGGGCAAGTGCATTAATTCAGCCTGTCAAATAAATCACCCGGTCACCCGTTTCCACACACCACACAGGAGCAGCCATCACCTTACACGTTCACAGTGCTCCCTCCCAACACCAGAACTACAGCATCCACCTTAAAGACAGGGAAAAACACCGCCTCTGTCTCGGAGCCACATCAGAGAGGGCGAGCGGGGTGGCTGGAGAGAGCGGCCCAGGACCGCTCTGCTACTCACCAACCCATCCATCACAACATCCAGCACCAGAGGCCCTGAAGCGCAACGCAGCAGCATTTACAGCGTGAACGAGAAGGTACCCAGGTCACATAACAGGTACAGCCGAGGCTTCCCGAGTATTTAATTCCAGAAGCATATCAGGAGGACGGTGTTACAGCTGCGAAGGCCACCTCCTGGACGGCAGGGCGTACCTGCGCTGCCTCTGTAGCCACGTGCCAGGCGGCATTCAGGCAGCCTCCTGCATTTGCCAAAGTGGGATTTGGGAGCAAGAGAGTCACACAAGCCCCCCAAACAAGTTACAAAGCCTGCTTTCTAGCACTATTGTGGGAGCACCGGCTTTCGGCTGATGGCCAAGTTCCCCAGGCTCTCAGTGTCCAAACACGCTCCGATGTCTCCTGACGCAAGGAACTGCAGCCAAGGACCCAGGCTGCCCGCTCTGCATGGGGATGAGAGCTCAGGGGGGCTCAGCAAAGCCCCCGGGAGCCTCGGAACAGCGGTACAGGAGGTACAGAAACCTCACCCACCCCAACTTCAGTACTCAGCTTCTGGCTCCTGGACTGCCTCAGGGCCCATTTCAGGGCCACCGAGCAGCCGGGAAGGCAACAGGACCAAGATCAGATGTTCCTACACAGAGGTTAGAGACCTAGGAATGATGGCACATGCCTGGGAAAGCCTGGCTCTCACCGAGAACGCCAGCGAGTAGACATCCAGGCAGCGTCACAGGAGGAGGACCACCAGAGGGATGCAGCTACCCCTCCCGTGAGCGATACAGCTCTCTCTCCAGCTGCTCCAGCGCTGCTCCAAAGCCCTCATCTACGCACACCTAGGTCCAGCCGGCCTGGAAGCTCTGCCATGCAGATGCAGCGCAAGCCCGGATCTGTCTGGACAGAAATCAGATCTATTCAGAGAGATACAAGCATGTTCTCGGCTGTAACACGCAACACGACGGAGACAGGAAGGGAGACGAAATCTGTTCCGTGTGGCAGAAATGTGGAAGCGAATATTGCCTGTGCCACAGCCAGATGGCAAAAGGACAGGAGAGAAACCCACACTGCGTGGGGTGTGGGCTGGGGCAAACCCGTAAAGCAAAAGAGGAACCGGTGGAGGCAGTTTGATGTTGAAGGGTGCTGCGGGTGCACTGATTTGTAGGAGAAAGCAGCAGCAGATCAGCATTTGGCACAGTCACAAGGACAGCAAAGGCACCAGGAACATGGGGGCTGCAGCAGACAGAAAATCGAGGCCACCCCATACACGGGGCAGCGATGCAGGCAAAGGACGACCGCAGCCGGCACTGACGGCAGAGCCCGGCTCAGTGCTGGAGCCCTCTAGGCACACTCTTATTGCTGTTTCTAAATTGGCTTTTCCTAGGAGAGGTAAGCAAGGGACCAACAACCCTAATGCGATTTGCTGTTTACTTCTCTCCCTGGAGGAGCACTGTGTGTTCAAAAGCAAAAGTCTCGGGGAAACTCTCTGCGAGAGAAAGACCAGAACTTCCCACCCGGGCTGGGAGCGCCGAGTTAACCCTAACTCTGTTCCAAGCAGCGTGCTTCAGAGGCCCTGGCCCCCTAACAGGGAAAACGGCACAGACCGGCCACGTGCTCGCAACAGCCGAATGACATTGGCGTAGCGGTACCTGGGTCTCCAGAACGTGCAACAATCCCAGGCCATTTAATGCCTTAAAAACACAGAAGGAGCCCCCTCTGCCTGCGCTGGTCCTGCCTGCTCTGCTGGCTCCAACTCCGAGGGCCAAGCTCCCCCAGCACCGCAGAGTGGTTTCATTCAGCCAAAAATTAGGTCACCCTCAGCTTTAGAGAGAGCTTAGTCCTCTTCTGTTCAGAAGGCAGCTGAGCAAGGTTCCTTCACCCTGTGGCATCCTCTGTGAGAGCCCCAGCTTGTCAAGGAGACGGGGCCCTGCCCTGTCCCCTGCCGGTCACCGTCACAGCAGTATGAAGGACTGAAGGAAGGCAGCCAAAGGGAGGGCTGGAGAGGGCTCCTGGCAGGCTGGGCATCTGTTGCAGGGTGCACGACGTGCCTCATCCAACAGCTCCCAATGCCAGAGGCAGAGGCACCCCCCTCGTCCCTGTCCCCTCATCCACTCCCACCTGCGCTGGGTGCCCGACCCAGGCATCAGAGCAGCCCCCCAGGCTCCTGGAGAGCACACGCAGCAAAATAAAACTAATAAATAACCATGCGAGAGTCGTTTTCTTCGGAGTCAGTGAAAACCAGAGCCATACAAGAGCTAGGGGCAGGAGAACACACAGGACCCGTGGACAAGACCTCCCCTTAGGCTGGGCACCCAGACTGGCGCAGCCCTATCCCAGTGCCAGGGAACCGCAGGAGGAACTGCAGCCGGCCCCAGCCCCAGGGGTTCCTGCCTCCGGCTGGCTGAGCTTATCGCAGCGGCTGGGAAGCGGCTTCGTTACAGCATCCCTGTTACACCGTCCCCATTACACCGCCCTCACAGGGACCACCAGGGCAGGAGCCAGAAAGAAAGAGCAAGAGGGCCACGCACAGCAGGGCGTTCAAGGCAGCCCCACAAGCCAACGGCAGCCAGGGAAGCCGCCCGGTCTGGCTACCTGTGTCCTCAGGGCTCTCGCAGAGGCAGTCGAGAGGTTTGGGAACAAGACTCGGAGTGGGTGGGTTTTCCCCCCCCAGGGAGCACGGTCCCCAGCCAGAACCAGGGCAGCCAGCCCAGGGCGGGCAGGGGGACGCGGCCACCACCCCACACCGGCGGGGGGAGCAGAGTGCCCAGCCAGGACACAGCAACTCTTCCCCCAGCCTTGGAGCGCGGACAGGGTAGTGGGCTACGGTTGGACTCGATGATCTTAAAGGTCTTTTCCAACCAGAGCGATTCTATGATTCTAAGAGACCTTGGACCCAGCATGAGACCTGGGGAGCTGCTCCTCAGGCCAGGTCTGATGTGCTGAACCTCGGCACGGAGGGTCAGGCTTTGTACGGATGGTTTACTCGTAACTCCAGTTTAGAACAGCGAGAGCTGATCTGCCTTGGTCTGGCAGGCAGGCGAACGCCTCCCCAGGAGGCTCTGAGGGGCTCCAGCACATCCTGATGCCCCCAAACACCACGCGAGTCCCAAGGCACACTTCAGCCAGCCCTGCGGGCGGCGTGGCTGGCTTCTCTGGGCTCCTCAGCCCGCCCGGAGCGGGTAGGGGTGACGATAAACTGCCAAGCCTGAACTCGAGCCACCGGGCGCCAGAAACGGGACAGTGTCAGGCAGCTGCCAGGTTGCCAGATCTGAGGAAGGTTTCCCCTCCCCATCCCCCAAATCCCCTGTCCCTAGTGGGGAAGGGAGGGAAGTGAGAGCAATAAAGAGAAAAAACTTGGTGCCATTCATACAATCAGCTTTGGAGATTCTTTTCTATACCTTCTCAAGAGTTTAATCAAAGTGTGTTTACTGGGCTTCTCACAGCAAAATGAATCACTTCAGTTACCATGACAGCGCTGCTCGAAGCAGGCAGCCGTGCCCCAGCCAGCCTGGTTCATCGGATGCGCCCGCGCTTGCCTTCTGCCCTCCAGAAGGGGAAATGCTCGGCTCTCGACTGGAAAACGCCTCTCACCGCTCCGGTGCGGTGGGAGCAGGACGCAGCCGGGGCTCCCCGGGGAGTTCCCAGCCCCAAGATGCTGCGCTGGCACCGGGGCGGCACCTGGACCACGCTCCGAACCACCCCAAGCTGCAGCCTAATGAACCAAAGTGTAATCAACACCCAGAGGTTATTTAGATATGCTGGCTCAATGTTAAATATTCATGTGAAAGAGCAAAAGCACACAGAGTGCAAATGTCTCCGCGGCTCCGAGAGGCCACATTTACATTTTAATAGTGGAAAATTACAAAGCAAACTGGAGAAGGCGCTTTAGCATCTCCCCTCAGGCGGCGGACGGTGCCCAGGCTTCTCTGCCGTGCAGGAGAGGGGCTACTCCAAGAGGCCTGCCAGGGATTTTTTGGTTGGTTTGGGATTTTTTTTCCCTAGGAAGGAAAACTAAAGGAAAAGGACGAGACGTGAGGCAGACCAGAACCTCTCAGCTCCAAAGAGAAGAATTTACCTCGATACGGAGAAGTCCACTGGAAGGAACTATAGCGTCATTATGTTTTTTTAATAAAAACAAAGAAAATCACCCTCCAACCCCTTCTCCAGTCACCTCCATTTGCCTCCCAGCCCCCGACCTCCACCAGGTGCTGCACCCTGGACGCAGCCCCGCAGAGCCACCCCCCGCTCCCCCCTGTCCCTTCTCCTCTCCGCCTGAGCGGACGCCTCTCGCCTCGCCCGCTCGGTGCCAGCCCTTCGCAGCTGGGAACAGATTTTACTCTGCATTTGTAAAACTGAAATGGGAACTGCTAAAAATACATGTTAATTAAACTTGCCAGTTTTGCCCTACGAGCAATCTCCAACGCGCTGGCAATCCACCTGCACGCGGCGCGCTGATAGCAGATTTTCAGCCCTTCCCTTCGGATAAAGCCCATCAGCCTGATGCACCTCAGCTGTGCAAACTTCTCCTTGCACAGGTTCGGCGCGTTTTTCATCCCCCTGTTTCACCTCATTACATCCAGCACATGGAGGGTCCTGCTCGGGCCACCAGGCCATTGCTAACCTCCCCCGAGGGAATCCCGGCAACGGCTCAGACCTGTTACAGGCGGCACAGAATTAAATCAACAACGATGGTAACAGAACATCAGAAAAACCCAGCAAGTGTTTCTGATCGTGCTTTGAAAATAATTCCCATACGTGCCTCTGTACTGGCAAAAAAAGGCACCCACGACTAAAGCGGAGCATTTGAAACTTCCCCCCGGTTCCAAGGGTAGCGGTACCGATGCTTGCTCGGTTATGCACACCCAAATTAGCAGGTCAAAAGCTCCTGCAGCACAGTTCAAAAGAATCTGCAGTACAGCTCACTGGGTCGCTGGCCTATATTTACAGTTCTCCTCTCCAGAGATGGGGGGCAGCTTGGAAAGGGTCCGGGGGATGATTCTGACACCTGCATAGAGCTCAGCTTCATACCATTTCTAGGAAAAGCTTTGGAAAACTGGAAGAGGACACCTATCAATTAATAAAAAGGAATGAGAATTTAATTTATATCAGTGAGGATGGCCTTAAGAGCTCAAATCTCACTGACAAAAATACCTGCTGACACCATAAGCTTGGGTGAAACCGTTGACACCAAGATATTCCGATTATGTGCTACCACTGGACAAGCTACCAGAGCACACATTAACAGGCACAGTAATGAACGGTTAGTGCAGGATAATGGGTGGGATATTCCCAATATTATCATAGAATCACAGAATGTTTTGGGTGGGAAGGGACCCCTAGAGGTCCCCCAGCCCAACCCCCCTGCAGGAGCAGGGACACCTTGAACCACATCAGGTTGCTCACAGCCCCGGCCAACCTGGCCTGGAAGGTTCCCAGGGATGGGGCCTCCACCCCCTCTCTGGGCAACCCCTGCCAGGGTTTCACCACCCTCACTGCAAAGAATTTCTGCCTTAGATCCAGTCTAAACCTCCCCTGCTTCAGTTTAAAGCCATCCCCCCTTGTCCTGTCCCAGCTGGCCCTGCTAAAAAGCTTGTCCCCCCCTTTCCTCTGGGCCCCCCCCCTTTAAGCCCTGACCGGCCGCACTCAGCTCTGCCCGCAGCCTCCTCTTCTCCAGGCTGAACACCCCCAACTCTCCCAGCCTGGCCTCAGAGCAGAGGGGCTCCAGCCCTCGGAGCATTTTAGTAGCCCTCCCCTGGCCCCGCTCCAACAGGTCCATGTCCTCCTTGTGCTGAGGGCTCCCGAGCTGGACGCAGGGCTCCAGGGGAGGTCTCCCCAGAGCAGAGCAGAGGGGCACAATCCCCTCCCTCCACGCTGGCCACGCTTCTCCTGATGCAGCCCAGGACAGGGTTGGCTTCTGGGCTGCCAGCGCCCATGGCCGGCTCATGGCCAGCTTTTCATCCATCAGTGCCCCCAAGTCCCTCTGGGCAGGGCTGCTCTCAATCCTTTCTTTCCCCAGCCTGTATGGATACCGGGGGTTACCCCGACCCAGGTGCAGGACCTTGCACTTGGCCTTGTTGAACCTCATGAGGTTCCCTCAGGCCCACCTCTCCAGCCTGTCCAGGTCTCTTTGGATGACATCCCGTCCTTCTGGCAGTCAAGTAAGTCAGTAAGTCTATTCTTGGTACAGTAGTATTTATATGTTTGTCTTTATCAAATACAGGCCACTGGCAATAAAAGTACAGGTTCTGCAATGACTACTGCAATAATATTGGCCAAATGTCATTGGTGAAAGTGGGTGGATTTAGATTGGACATAAGTAAGAATTTTTTTACGATGAAGGTGGCGAGACACTGGAACAGGCTTCCCAGAGAAGCTGTGGATGCCCCCTCCCTGGAAGTGTTCAAGGTCAGGTTGGATGGGGCTTTAAGCAACCTGGTCTAGGGAAAGATGGCCCTGCCCGTGGCAGGGGCCTTGGACTAGGTGGTCTTTAAAGGTCCCTTCCAACCCAAACCATTCTGTGACTCTGTAACATACAAGAAAGGACATCAACACAATGAAACCTCAGGCCTTTGTTAAGACAGGATCATCTCAATACGCTTCATCGCAGCCTGACCCAAGATGAAGCACCTGGGAAACACCAATGGAGGTTGTACACAGGATGGTTCCTTGAAAAGCAGCGAGACTGCAACAAGCCTGCGAGTCCTGACACAAACCACCCGAGGCCAGGCTGCAAGACCAATGCAGCGAGCGGTAGAGCTAACCTAACCTAGCAGATATATCAGCCCTGGGGAAGGGCAGCATCGTCTGTTCATCCATAAGGTTGTTATGCAAAAATGCATCTCAATTCAGTCTACATTTCTGAAAATAATGCTAAAACCCAGGAGGTGTTCAAAATAAAGCCATGCAATGGTTCCGAGACTGGTCAGCCCGACCTAAATAAGAAAGTAACAGCAGAGAAGCTATTCAGGGTTTGCCAAGGGGGCAGTCGTATACTGGGAAAGAGTTCTTATCCGAAACTTTGTAGACTTGTGCCAGCATTACTGCTTTCATCACAATACTGGTCACTCTGGTCTTAAATATTTATTGTTCCATCAGTAGCTTTTTGAGAAAATTTTTCAAACTCGTGATGAAAAAATAGATCTTTCCTGTGAGGTCACCCTGGTACAGGCCTGTGGTCACCAACCACATCCCCTGCAGAAGGGGTGGCAAGGAGCCCTCAGAGCTCTTTCGGTGCTGGGGGCAGGCTCACAGCATCCCGCACAGGTCCCCTGGCCAGCCTGGGGTGAAAACCAAGGATCAACAACCGCCAGCGTTTCACCGTGGGGAAATAAGTGTCCCAGCGAGGTGCAGATGTCTGAAGACACCACGAGGCGCAGGCATCCCTTCTCTTCAGAGAGGGAAACCACAGCCTGAGGAGCTGCTGTTGTCAACTACACACCTAATATACAAATAAACTAAAATTTGAGGTTCCATGACCATCCTATGACTTCTGCTGTGGAACATCCCTAGTCCAGACCACTGAATTCACTGTGGCAAGAAGAGTACAGAACCTGTCTCTACCCTGCCGTAATTGAAGACCAACTTCTGGCAGGACCCGGGAGCTGTTCCAGTTGTCCCACCATATTTTACTGCATTTTTTGCAGAGAACACACCCTTGCTTAGGAACTGCTGGACTGCCAGACCAAGGCCTCACAGAGCTTGATATTCTGTCCAACAATAGTGAGCAAAAAAGGTCTCTGTAGAAGGCACGGAAGAAAGAAGGGCACATAGAAAGCTATCGTTCCCATCTCATCTCTTTGCTGCTGCCAGCTTACAGATTTCCAGCTCTCCTTATAAATAGAATACGCTCAACACGAGCATCCACGTGTCACACATTGCAGGAAACTGGACACAAATAGACAAAATGGAGTAAAGCTTTCCATCGTACAAGAACTCACTTATGGCTGCCATACAAAGGTTTTCAGTATCTGCCTCATTTAGCACTTTCCAAAAATTTCTCTGAGAAGGGATCAAGGGGAAAGGTTAGGAAGGAAGAAGAAACGTCATAACCTCTACTTCTGCTTGTCGCACACGTCTATTTGAGATACTCTATGACATTCTGCAGCGTAGCTCCAAGGAAAGTTCTCCCTGAGCTCGGTAGTGGTTAGAAAGCTGTTAACACAGGATACCATTACAAAAATAGAGAAAGCAAAGCAGACATCCTTATGCCACTGCAGAAATCCCCATCTCAGAAAAGACACAGCAGAGCCAAAAGGTGTTCAGACCAAGGCAACATGGATGGTCAAAGATCTGAAACAGCATCACGTTTCACTCATAAAAGGAAAAATGTTTCACCAACGGTGAATATTATGAACAAGTTATTGGATCTTAGCACACGTGATATGAAGCCATAGCATCCTAAGGAAGCAAAATCACAGAATCACAGAATCGCTTGAGTTGGAAAAGACCTTTAAGATCATCAAGTCCAACCACTCCCCTAACCCTGCCATCCCACAACTAAACCCCGTCCCTAAGCAAATGCTGTCTTTTAAATCCTTTGCGGTGGATTTCTCCTCTTTACAGAGGAGTTTGCAGAATCAGTAGGGCGGGAAGATGTTAGATTTTTCACATGCTGGGTAATCCCAGCCTGAGCTCCCACAGGCGGTTTCTGACAGATAGCTCCACAGCACATGGACATACCTGGGATGGGCTTTGGGTAAGGAGGGCACCTCAAGGACAATGAGACACTGATCTTGGGTTGCCTCCAGGGCACCCTCATTAATGAGAATTAACTCTGGTTTGAGCTATAAAACATCATAAAGCTGAGATTTCTCAGCAGCAACTCAATGCAATGCCCAAGGTCTCATGTAACCTTCCTAGCATGTCGTGCTCCAAATCAATACCCTAGGGCCAGCTCACACAGAGAAGGGCCGAGGGAACGGGGCCATGTGCACCTGGCTATGCCCTGCTTATCACCTGTCCACCCGGCATGGACGGCGCACGAGGAGTTAGGTGATCAGGTCATTTTCTGACCTTTGCTGTGTCCAACCTTCATATGCCCAAGTACCTTGAAAAACTCCACCCCGAAGCAGAAGGAGAGAGGAAGGCTCTGCCAGCCACGCTGCCCATACAGAGCCAATGGTATGCCAGGGCTGTAGGGTCTTGAGCAGACGTGGGCCAAGAGACTGACACGTCCCAAAAGCAGGGACCACCGCGGGGTCACCGGGGGATGAGTTACCCCCCATTCCCGCCTGCACACGTGAGGAAAACGAGCATTGTTACTGTGCGCCTCAGTTCGGCAAACAAACGCCGGTCATCTCATGCAGAGCTGCAGATCATCATCTCCAACAAAAAGGTATTCCACGCAATGTGGGGTAACCGCCTTGGACCTCATTATGACTGCTAATTAATTCCTTTGACTTAAAGTTGGTGGTTGGTTGGTGACCGTGAATCAGGACCTGATTATATTCAGCGTAAGAAGAAGGAAGACAGCCCCAACCAGTCTGGCGCACATGTAGTGGTTAGGACTAATTTCTCAACGTTGGGCTAACATTATATTATTCTTCCACATCTGCTTTCATGCAGGGAGAAAAAGTATGAATGAAAATTGGGAGTTTTTAAAAAAGTAGCAAAGAAAAGTTATAAAACCACAATTATGAAATACAGCAACTATGGTCGAATGCCTGTGTGGACAAGAGTGGCAAAATGAAGACATCAGTTGGTACTGCAGAATATATTTGTTGTGTAATTATGGAAAATAATTGAAATTGATATGAGATTACAATGCACTCAAACTATACAGAAAACAAGTGCTTTGTAGAATGGAAGAAACTCCAGAAAAGCTTCTGGGTTGAATATTGGAAGAGAAGCAGGAAGAGGCACTTGTGCCATCGTGACAACAAAGCAGAGACAGCTATTCATTAGCTGGAACAAACACTTTAAAACTTGCAGGCTAAGAAAACCTACCAAAAAGATGGATCATGAAAATTATTGAGCAGCTGGCACAGGATCCAACTGATAAAAAAAACAACATGCAATTAACATCACTGCAAATGTTTTAATGAAAAACAGGTGATGGCGTGCACATCTGATTTATTGAGTGGAGTTAGACGTTGGCCTGATGCATGTTGATGTGGGTTTAAGACTTGAACATCAACAGGACAAGCAAACGGACATGCTAGGAGGTGGGCAATGGCAGTCCAGAGCGGCCCCGAGGTTCGGACACCGTCCCATTTGCGTTGTTTCCCATTGAGCAGCTCCTGGTGCTCCTGCTCAACACGCAGCCTTTTTCCACCGCCAGCGCCAGAGGCTGTGCTGGGAACTGGACACACAGCGCAGGGCCGCCCTGGCGCGAGCCCTCCCTGTACAGCCCCTGCAAACCAACGCAAGGCTGCTGGAGTAGGTGGCCTGGGTACTTCCCCAAGGCATTACCAGCAACTGCGCTTAACTGGGAACATCTCCAAATCTGCCCAGAGCGGTCGGAGACGAGGTTCTGCAGCCACATCCTAGGAGACCCTCCTGCTGCTTAGGAAGAGGGTTAGGGCTGCCCTCGCCGCTCCACGGAAACCATGCCCATATGGGCAACAGCAGAGGCTGCACGGACCAACAAGCACCGGGATATGCCACAGAGGGTCTGTGGTGGCATCGACAAGTCCTCAGGATCCAACCTCTCTGGCCCAACCAAGAAAATAAAGTGCAGCAGTTGCCACTCACGGCATTCTCTGTCTGCAGATCCGTAAAACATGAGAATAAGGAAAAAACCAGAAGTGATGGAACAGCCCCATTCCACAGCCCCCGCAAATGTTTTCTACTTGTAAGAACACGTTCTCCCTCCCCAGATTTGCAGCCTTGCACTCTGAACTTCCACCCCAGTGCTGGCAGCTCTCGGTCTCTCCACTGACCAAAGGGACGGGGACCTGTGCAGAGGGAACCACAGCGAAGCCTGCACAAGAAGTCCTGCGGCCTGGAGGGCTGTAAACCTGCCACTGACCACCCAGTGGCCACACTGGGCACCTTCAAACCATGTTGGTCTGGCTGGACCCGCGGGCTGGGTACCCATCAGCAGGAGGAGCGCATCAGGTGTTTTTCTGGAACACGGTTTCTGGGTTATTTTCACCTGAAAGCAACTCAGTTCACACCCTCCGGGCTTGCTCTACATTGTATGGCAAAGCACAAGTGGGGACAGCCAGCTCCACCTCCAAGAGCGCTCCAGGTCCAGACGGACGCACCGATGAATGCTCTAAGGGCTGGGAAGTACAGCCACACGCTAAGGGCTGTCCTGCTGCTCACCGTCCTTCCTCCCACAGCCACAACACAGCGGGTCCTCTCCAAACATGTCTGATGTTGGGGGCCACCCATTCTTGTCTCGCAGCCAGACAACAGCAACTCGAGAAGAAGATTTCCCCAAGAGCTAGCGCTTGCGACGCTGCCGTACGCTGCCCCTTCCTACCAGATTCTGGGTTTCAGCACTCCTTCAACTGTTCCGACACAACTATCGGAGGAGAGGCCAGACCAAGCACTGCCCCTTCCCCATCCCAAGAAGTGCCAGGCTCTCTCCTCCAGCCAGGCGCTCGCCCTTCCCAGTTCTCAATGAACTTCAGGAAACAATTCCTCCTTGCCTGGGAAGTTCCTCCGCCAGTTCCCCCGACCCCAGGTGGGTGCCATCTGGGCCTGCTGGCTTGCGCGGGATTCATTTGCTGCTGTTACCTGACCTATTTACAGAAACAGCCATGTCTAAAACACGAGCAATTCATCCTACCTGGCGTGTTTCCATGCCCTTTGTCCTTACACTTTTTCAATAAGAATAATTCAACCAGTCAATCACAGATTCCGATTCATTCATGGAAGAATTTAGGGACCTTTGGAGGTCCTCTAGTCCGAACCCCCCTCACAGCAAAGACAGCCGCTTTCCTCCTGAATTGACAGGGTGGCTTTCTTGCGAGCACCGTTCACTGATGTAGTTCTAAGGAATTTTCAGGCTTTTCCCCACGTCCTTCCTGACTCCCCCATCTTCCTACAGATCCTCAGCAGCGCTTTATAACTGCCAGCAGTAGCTGCCGGGAGAAGCAGCGATAAAGGATGTCTCGGGGCCCAGGTTTCCAGACTCACAGCCACTTCCACGAACCAAGCCCAAGCTTTGCTGGCTGTTTCAAACCCCACCAGCCCGTTGTCACCAGCCTGTTGTACCTTCTGCGCAGGCACAAGCTGAGAATTAACTCCGCGCCGCTTCCTCCGCTGCTCTGGAGAGCTCTGGGCCAGTAAACTACTCAGAATAATTCAAGACAAATCACTAAGTGCTGATCTTGTCCTGACCTAAAACTCAGTTTTACGTGGACTACTGTGTATCGCATGGCAACATCTACCCCACAGAAGGACACAAGATGAAAAAGCTGACCAAAAAATCCCAAAATATTCCTCCATAAAGAAGCCAGTACAGCCAGGGTGGCTGCTGCTTCCCTTCTTTTCCCGCTCCAGCGTGGGGCAGCTCCGCACCCATTGTCACTGCTCATGCAGACGGGTCCCTGCTCTGAGCCCAGCTGACAGCCTCAGCAGGAGGGGATCTCCAGCATGGAACGGCCTCGAGGATGCAAGGAGAGAGGAAAGGGCAAGGGATTTCACACAAGAGCTTTTCAGAGCTCCTCCAGACTAATGGCTCCGCTAATTCTCTTGGCAGCCTCCGCAGTCACAAGCAAACACCGGACCGAACAAACAAACTGGACGCCGACGGCCCCGGAGATCCGTCCTGCCACTCCCACGACCCAAAACTGGCTGCAAACTGCAGCTTCCACCGCCCGCTGGGCGCAGCACCGGGCACCATGCCCTGGCGCCCCCGCGCTAACGCAGCCTCAGCCTCTGCAGGGAGACGTTAAAGAGGGAGAAAAGGGGGCAGAAGGAAGATCGCACTCACCAACATCGGACTCTTTGTGGGTTTTGATGATTTCAGCCAACTCAAAATTTCCTGCAATGATGGCCACCTGGAAAGAGAGGGAGGGAAGACAGTTGAGTGGCTCCGAACAGCACGGATCCTGCGCCTGCTTGCACGGTGACGCCATACGGACGCTGCTTTCTGTGGGGGGCGCGGGGCCAACGATGGTTCTGCCTCAGCTCACCCCGTCAGCAGCCCCAAGGTGGAAATTCGCCCCCCATGCCCCAGGGACAGCACATGGCGGTGGCTTGTGCGGCAAGAGGGTGGCGAACAGCTCGGAGACAACCGCTCGCCTCTCCTCGGAGCCTGGCGGTCACAAGCCCAGCACCAGCTAGGAATTAATCTTAGGTCTTGCAGGTAGGGACAAGATGTTCCCCGGCCTGAAGCTCTTCAGCAGATCCTGGTTAGCTCACCAGCACGGAGCTCCCGGCACGTCTCACCTGAACGGTCCACAGGACGAACTCGTGCTCGCTCCAGGCTGCGCTGGCTGAAGAACCGCTTCCACCCAGAATGCTGCAGCAGCAGCAGCTCGCCCCAGCAAAGCCTTGGCACGTCAGGCCAACGTTCAATATTGCTTTGCCCACCGCCCATCCCGGGGTCTCTCCCCACAGGAAGAACCATAGGGAGCAAAAAGGAACAAGGGAAGCGGGGAAGCCGAACGCGGGTCTGCCTGCAAAGCACGCAGGCAAGACTGGTCTGTCCAACTACAGACACCGCTCTTCCAGGCGCTCGCGTCCCGGGGGACCGCAGACCAGCAGCACTCGGTACCAAGGTGGGTTAACAACCTGAGAGGAGAGACTGAAGTACGACTACTCCTGAAGCGAGACTTCAACCGATAGACCAGAGACATCACTTGAACTCTTTCTTGATTTCTTACATATTTAGGGAAAAAAAAACCCAAACAGCACCACGTGACAGGTAGTGAGGCAGAATAAGTCAGTATTTCCAGAACAAGATCCAAATGTATTCTTTTAACACATGAAAGAACCACAGTGAGATTGTAGAATCACAGAATGTTTTGGGTGGGAAGGGACCCCCAGAGGTCCCCCAGCCCAACCCCCCTGCAGGAGCAGGGACACCTTGAACCACATCAGGTTGCTCACAGCCCCGGCCAACCTGGCCTGGAAGGTTCCCAGGGATGGGGCCTCCACCCCCTCTCTGGGCAACCCCTGCCAGGGTTTCACCACCCTCACTGCAAAGAATTTCTGCCTTAGATCCAGTCTAAACCTACCCTGGTTTAGTTTAAAACCATCCCCCCTTGTCCTGTCCCAGCTGGCCCTACTAAAAAGCTTGTCCCCCCCTTTCCTCTGGGCCCCCCCCCTTTAAGCCCTGACCGGCCGCACTCAGCTCTGCCCGCAGCCTCCTCTTCTCCAGGCTGAACACCCCCAACTCTCCCAGCCTGGCCTCAGAGCAGAGGGGCTCCAGCCCTCGGAGCATTTTAGTAGCCCTCCTCTGGCCCCGCTCCAACAGGTCCATGTCCTCCTTGTGCTGAGGGCTCCCGAGCTGGACGCAGGGCTCCAGGGGAGGTCTCCCCAGAGCAGAGCAGAGGGGCAGAATCCCCTCCCTCCACGCTGGCCACGCTTCTCCTGATGCAGCCCAGGGTAGGGTTGGCTTCTGGGCTGCCAGCGCCCATGGCCGGCTCATGGCCAGCTTTTCATCCCCCAGCACCCCCAAGTCCCTCTGGGCAGGGCTGCTCTCCATCCTTTCTTCCCCCAGCCTGTATGGATACTGGGGGTTACCCCGACCCAGGGGCAGGACCTTGCACTTGGCCTTGTTGAACCTCATGAGGTTCCCACAGGCCCACCTCTCCAGCCTGTCCAGGTCTCTCTGGATGACATCCCGTCCTTCTGGTGTGTCAACCGCACCACTCAGCTTGGTGTCATCCGCAAACTTGCTGAGGGTGCACTCGATCTCGCTGTCCAAGTCATTGATGAAAACGTTAAACAGCACCGGTCCCAGTACGGACCCCTGAGGGACACCACTCATCACCGGTCTCCATCCGGACATCGAGCCATTATCATAGAATCATAGAATGTTATGGGTTGGAAGGGACCCCTAGAGGTCATCTAGTCCAACCCCCCTGCAGTGAGCAGGGACCCTACTAATTAGATCAGGTTGCTCAGAGCCCCATCCAACCTGGCCTTGAAAACCACTTGATTGACCACTACCCTCTGGATGTGACCATCCAACCAACTCCTTATCCACCGAACACTCCACCCATCAAATCCATAGCTCTCCAATTTAGACAGAAGGGTAGGGGTACACAAAATCCATCACTGGTCCTCAGGAAAATAAACTGGAAGGACTGCTCCGGACTGAACCACCCAAGTCCTGTGTTTGATGTCCCTGTGGTCCGCGGCCACCTCTGCCCTTCCCACCGCTCCCAGCACACCCAGTCCCCCCAGCCACTGCTGAGCTCTTACAATGGTGCCCTCACCCAGCAGCACCTGCAGCTGATTTGGGCACGAGAAGCAGCTGGATTGAGTTGATGCGGGGTGAAAACAAAGTGCTGGGGCTCAGGTCGTGAAGGCGCCTGTAAGAGCAGGCTGAGGTCCAGCCGCTGCTTTGCCTGCCCGCTCTGGGACAATCACCCCCCTTTCCTTTAGGCTGGGGTCGGTGTTTGAGACTGGTGCATTTGACCAGGCAGGCAGCAGAAAGCAAACCCTTCCAGGCAGCAACAGAGGCAAGCGCAATACCGGCAGCTCCAGCCGCTAAACGTCTCCCTGCCCTCCTACAAGAACAGCTTTTAGAAATACAAGGTTCATTTGCATTTCACCACTAACTTGTGACGAAGGGATATATTTAACTTGGTGACTCAGTACAGCATGCACACCTCTCTACTATGATCCTTTATCAGCAGAAATAGTCTTACTATCTGCAGCTCAACAGTGTTTACGTGAATTCTTTTTCTTTTTCTGAGGCCCAGAACTTGTGCTCCACCTCCTCCGCCAGAGCTGGGTGTGATCAGTGATGGCTGGAAGAAGTGAAACCTTCCTTCTGCCTGTGGGAAATCAGGCCCCCTAGCAGAGAAAATCAAGGAAGAATCTCCAGTTCTCCCCAAGCTTGCTTCAAATCGCGATCCATCTCTGTCTCTATATACACACCCGTTTATACGGTCTGCTCTCCCAAAGGTCACGGTCTTCGAGCAGGCAAAGAAAGCTTTTGTACAGCAGGGCGAATGACCTGAATCTGGGGAAATCTGGAAGCAAAAATAACCAGACTGACAAAAGACTGGGAAGGAGAATTGAGAAAAAGCCTTTGAACTTCAGAGTTCCTCAAATGAACAATTAGGGTATGGCCCGCGTCTCTGTGAGAAAAGCGAATCCAAAGAACGAATTACGGCTCTCATTACATGGACGTCTTGGGAGTCACTCCTAAACCGTACGGTGCCTGCCTGTGCTGCACCAGGAGCAGCTTCTGCCATCGCACGCGCCCCAGGCGCCCCTCCTGGTCCGGCTGCAGGAGGTGGAGGCCCCCACCGCTGTGCCCACCGCCCCGCTGGGGTCTTGGTGCCGGGAGAGCCAGTGCTGCAGGCAGCAGAAGTTCCCTCTCTCCCTGCCTCGGAAGCGTTACAACTTCCAGGAAAGGCAAGAAGAAACAGGCGGGATAAGAAGTCTGTCGAGAATACAATCTCACCTAAATCCCCAGGAAGAGAGGAGAGCCCGGCTGGTTACGTTTTTCAATCCAACTTGGAAAAAGCAAAGGAGATGAAAGGATTTCATGTACTGCGCTGCCACCTCAGCCGGTGCTTCCCAGCACACCGGCTTCCCCAGCCATGAAACCACCGCCGGCATTCCCGTGCCCGCCTGCTCGCTCCTGCCCCAGCACCACTCTGCCGCAGGCCATCGCGCTGATGGGACCGTCTAAAATTCTGCATGATAGACCATGTCAGGGAACTCTAAACTCTAAGCCACAGCTTTTGGGGGACAGGTAAGCAAGGAAAAAAAGTCTCAAGGATGCAAACTTCAGAAAAACCTTTTTTTTTCGTTTTAAATATTCCCAGCTAGCAATTCTAGAGCTCGCACATGACAGTGGGAGGAATTGGTGACTATCAGAAAAAATAGCCTGGCTTCCCCGCAGAAGATAAATGCTCTCCTTTCAAGCAGGAAGCCAGGTGTCCCACGTAGGAACGCCGCCGCAACGTCATGGCCAAGCTGCTGGTCCTAGCGATGCCAGAGAGCGAGCAGACATCGTGCAAAGGGCGTTCATTATCACGGCTCGCCCTGATGCTGTGAATGCGGACTCTGTCCTTCCCCACGCCCTGGCCGAACGACGAACATCCGCGTCCAGGCTGCGCAAGACGTACAACCGTGTCTCTGGCACGGGGTTATTTTCTGAAACGTGGTAACACCTTGAGTCATTCCACAGCATGATATCAAAGTGACAACGGTTTTTATTCTAACAGCAATTTGCCTATTTTTATCTTTTTAGGCAAACTCAGTGATTTCTAAAAGCAAAAGGGAGGAGGGACATCCGAGGAGGCTGTGCAGCACGTAATGGCAATCTGCTTCTAAAGCCTACAGTTAACAGCAGAAACCAGAAAGATCATTGAAATATTCCTGGTAAGAGCCATAGCTTCGAGATCTAACCCAGGTTCTGGAGATAACAGAATAACAGATACTGTGCAAACATCCAAAAAAAAAAGAAAAAAAAGCCCCCTACGCCGCCTGAAAGCGTGAGAAGATCCCCAGCCCCTCCTCCCCTCTTGGCAACGCAGGCTGGCACAGAGCTGGGGTAACAACTGATGAGGATGCACCGTGGAGCAGCAACAGCGTGCCAAGGCGCAAGAGCACGGAGGGGCCATCTGCAAACCGCTGCTGCGCATCGCGTTGGTGGACGCGGCATCATGGCAGCCGTCCGCTAACCCAGTCCCTGAATGATGCAGGAGGTGCCCAGTCTCTACAGAAGGGAAACCAAAGGAGCTCATCTCCATATCGTCACGGCCAGCGGCAGGGCTGGCCAGGGCTGCTGCCTCCCCCCTCCACCTAGCACCGGTTTCTCACAGAGGTGTGCGTCGCTGGTTTGCCACCAAACGTAAGTGGAAGATGCACAGAGACCGATTAAACCATGGCATTTCACTGTGTTTTCATCCTGGGCCTGCTTTTATAATAATATTTGATTTTTCCTGTTCTGAGTTGTCACTGTATGTTCATATTAAAGGATCTGTCATCTCCCTGCACCGAGTTGTGACGTACAATGGAGAGCAAAGATGGATCTCAGAGGGATGTATTTTGCTATGGGAAGGCAGCGTGGTTTTCAGCTCCAAAACGTCTCTCGAAGGGGTAGGGTGCTCAGACAAGCAAGAGGACAAGCTTATGCCACATGAAAAATGGATCTGCTGAGAGCAGGAGCCAGAGGAGGCACCTTCAGGCCCCCAGCAGACGGGACAGGGCCCTGCAGACCAAACCCTGCGGCCCCTCTGCGCCTGCTATTGCCAGCCCGTGCCCTCCACATGCCGCAGACACGGATCTGGAAACCACCTCCAGGAGAGACCACAGCTTCCCCCCAGCCCCAGGAGGGCAGCGCTCCCGGGCAGGGGTAACAAACCCCACAGCCGCCCATGCTCGACAGGCGCCACGTGAGTCCCGGCCAGCACGGCTGCTCAGAGCATCTGATGGGACACGACGGGAGCTCCAGCAACCAGTCCTGCTGTTCCTGTGAGGGAGGACAAACCATGGCACAGACAGATACGACATCTACTTTGACAATCCTGCCACCATGCCCAGGATCTCGGTGGTCCTGTGGAGGGCTCAGGTAAGAATATCTCCTGGGACAAGAGCGCTGGCCAACCTGCAACACGGTATTTCACATGGGAAATGGGAAGAATAGCTGTCCTGAAGATTAAAAAAAAATGGAGCCACTTTCCTGATGCAACGGCAGTGGATAGAGTCTCCTTGAACTTGGCTCAGAAGTATGGACGCTGCTAGGTCCAAGGTGGACTTCCACCATTGTCTGCTCTTTGGTCCCTAAAAATATCCATGGTGAAGCACCATTCCCCTGCGATGAGGAAGGGTTGGGTCCTGTGGCATGCAAAGCTCATGGACAGGCTGCCACCACTGGAGATACCACCTTGTAAAGGTCTCAGAGAGAAGGAGATTGAGGAATTGGGAAACAGAAGAGTAGCAGAACATATCAACTAGCCACGAGCCACAGAGTCCTAGCCATATGCATTGGAGTCAATGGAAGCATCCAGTTGACATAAAAGCTGATCAGGATTTCCACAAAGTGGGAAGAAAATGGAAGAGGAAGGCAAAGAGATCAAGTTCAGTGTCAGGAGTTTACATTTTTTATTATATCTTCAAAAGGGAGTTACTGGGATGAAGCCAGAAGAACACTGAGTAGATGCCAGAGTGGCTCTGAAAACGCTGGTATTTATTTTCATACCCGAAAAAGCAGATACCCTCACCCGCTGGAACCTCTGGCTTGAGAAGCAGCAGGCTCTTCCTGAATCAAACCTCCGTGTCGCTTGCTCCGTGCTAGAGCCCACCACGCTCTCAGAGGTACTTCTCAGTTACAGACTGCAACAGTTCGAGAAGCCCAGAATTCACCGCTAGCATCCTACGTGTGCAAAAGGCTTCGGGAGCGGCGATGGCTGCGGGGTGCAAAGGCAGGGGCAGAGCCACGAGGGAGACAGGCGAGATGCAGCAATGGCTGTAGGAGATGATGGGGCAAGAAGGAAGCAGTCACCAGCAGCGCTGCTGGGCACAAAGGGAGCAGACCTTCGGTGGAAGAGGAACGTAAAAGTGCTGCTGAAGTAAATGGACCTGTTGGAGTGGGGCCAGAGGAGGGCTACTAAAATGCTCCGAGGGCTGGAGCCCCTCTGCTATGGGGCCAGGCTGGGAGAGTTGGGGGTGTTCAGCCTGGAGAAGAGGAGGCTGCGGGCAGAGCTGAGTGCGGCCGGTCAGGGCTTAAAGGGGGGGGGCCCAGAGGAAAGGGGGGGACAAGCTTTTGAGCAGGGCCAGCTGGGACAGGACAAGGGGGGATGGCTTTAAACTGAAGCAGGGGAGGTTTAGACTGGATCTAAGGAAGACATTCTTTACAGTGAGGGAGGTGAAACCCTGGCAGGGGTTGCCCAGAGAGGGGGTGGAGGCCCCATCCCTGGGAACCTTCCAGGCCAGGTTGGCCGGGGCTGTGAGCAACCTGATGTGGTTCAAGGTGTCCCTGCTCCTGCAGGGGGGTTGGGCTGGGGGACCTCTGGGGGTCCCTTCCCACCCAAAACATTCTATAGTTCTATGATTCTATGATTAGTAGGGTGCTGGCAGCCAATCTAGTGTCCTAACACATTCCAGCTACTCAGCTCTCCCCAGACCCCAAGAAGCATCTGTAAACACACCAGACTCTGTTGTCAACTATTTTTGTATCACTTTACCCAAGACTTCTCCAATTATTGAGGCTTTCCGTTGCCGATGGCTTTCTACCCCTGCATTACCCCATAACAGAGCGCAGAATGGCTCTCTTTAAGCATCACGCTTTATTTAACCAGGTAGCACTGCTATACGCCTGGGCTTTTGTCAAAGTCGTCTACCTTTGCTTGGCCAGGCAGACTTCAGGCATGTTCTATATTTGTTCTAGATTTCCAGAAATCTGGCAGTCCTACTAGGTCAATCCTACCGCTCACAGACGGCAGCTCCATCTGGGCTGCCATATGAGCAGAAACCCTAGATGCGTTCACAGCGACGTGTGCCGCCATGCCATCGCACAGATGCAGCCAGTCTGGTGCTTTCAGGAGGTGTCACTGGGGTCGGTCACTGTAGGACTACGCTGTAGACACAACACTTCCCAGAAGCAACAGACAGACCTCCTGTGCGCCAGCCACATGGCTGATCTGGGACGAACCATCGCAGATGCCCTCTGTGCCTGCGATGTGCACACAGGAGATCCAACACCTCCTAGGAACACCCAACTTGCAGTCCATGGTCTATAGCAAGTGAGTGTTTATTTTTCCCTATGGACCATGTACCGAGCCCTTGATTTAGAACAGGCATTTCAGCCAGGCAGCTTGGCCAACTTTCTGCCACTAAGCCTACGAGGACTATCTGCGAGTGGTCTGTGCTGGATGGTGGGTACATGCAAACACGTATCAGAAACAAAAACTGTCCAAAGCTGCAACCATTCAGCTCCAGGCTGAGAGAGAGAGAGAACCTTCTCAGTATCTTCAGACAAGGCACACGGAGCTACTGGGAAAACAAGATTCTCCTAATGAGATGCATGGCAAACCTATCCTAAAGAGGCAGATGATGCTGTGATCTCCTCCACCAAGGGGAGCAGGGTGTTCTGAAGTCGGAACGCTTCTGGAAAGCGGGAACAAATCTTACAAAGGCACCTTGGAGCCATGGTGCTCAGGAAGCCTTTGAGCTGGAGGAGAAGTGTGACCTCCAGACTCTGAGGAGTGAACCCCATCTCTGCCAGGACTGACGCTTCCAGCAGGGCTGACAACCATCAAGACAGGCTATAGGGAGAACAGCGGTGCGTTGCCCAAGAGGTACTGGTATGAGCACCACCAGCAGCCGTGGCACAGGGATGTTACCTCCCCTACCCCCTGCGATGACACTTGCAGGCCATGGTAGCGGTGCACTGGGCAGGACGCAGGCTCCAAGTGCAATGTCCTGAAGACCACAATTTCCATTAATTTCTTGTGCTGCAGAAAGGCTCTGGAAATGAGCTTCAGCTTCCTGCAGAGCCCAAAGGCAGGTTGGTGGCATCTCCTGAAAGTTCAGAAAAAGAGTCTGCAAGGGAAGAATGACAGATCTGGCCAGAGCCATGACGGTGTCGGCACAGGAACCTCCCAGCGCCACAAACCATACCTTAAAAAAATCATGTCACGGTTACTTGTCACAGGGAGCTGAATGCAAGGTCCATGGGTGGCCAGTGCCTGGGAGAAGAGTATCTCAGACACAGGAGAGAGGGGAGACCTATCAGCGAGGATATTTTTTGTCTGCCTTGTTCGGATGGAGTCATGATGGATGGTGCTGTCTAGAGCAGGCAGAACTGGTCTGCTTGGGGAAGAGCTGATCGGCCTGGCCTCTGGTCCAGCCAGCACTGAAGATGCTCTCAAGGCACTGGACCGTGTGTAGATCTGTGTCCAGAACCGTCCTTACCCCCAGAATTAGAGATGGGTCTGACAGAGCTGCCCAAGCCAGCCCGAAGGACTGCAGGGCCTCCTGGGCAAAGCGGAGACTTTCGGGTAACATCTGTAACCGCAGCGTGACTGCCGCGGGTCAGGGGAGATTTCCAGTCAGCAACATCATCGGGATAATCGAAGCGGAGATAGCATCTGACTCAGAATTAGATCAGTCTCACACTGGAGACTGGAGGAGGAGTGGGAGGGAGCCAGGAGGCCAGAAACCTGATCAATTTTTACAAGACTAACTTCAAATTAAAAGAGAGAGAAAACAAATCCAATCAAATGAGGATAAGAAAGCCTTGAGAGAGGAGGTAAATAAAAAAAATAAAATAGCAGTTCATCAGCAAACGAGAGCTGCTCCTGGTAAGCAGCCGCAGTGCACAGGCACATACCTCCAGGTGCCCACAGGGGCGGCACGTGGGAGAGGCGACGCGCGACCCGTGCAGGGCGGCAAGGCCGGGTACTCCTCCTTCGGCGCGTACACTCGCCCCGTGAGTGTGCCCATGCTTGGCCTCTCAGGAAAAAACGACTTCCAGCCCGTTAGGCAATGACAGAAAATTCTTGATGGCCAGACAGTCTTCTCATGGCCTGCGATCTTTTACTCCAGCAATGGGGAGCCCAGAGTCCAGCCACACTACGATTAGTAAGAGAAGCTAAATAAACCAGTAATCTACTGGGAGAAAACACTTTAAATCTATCAGGAAGAAGCAAAGGACGGGTCTGTCCCTGGTCCATCATGGGGCAGAGGGTACAACTGTTGGCAGCAACGCAGACGAGGCAAGAAGGCAGGCGCTTGGTAGGAACAGGGGAACACACCCTTCCCAAACCACGGGGCATACGGAGCGGAAACCTCCCAGCTACAGCAAAGGAAGACAGCAGGCAGCGTTTGCTAGACCTAATTAATATTCACACAGGCAAGTCCCGGTAAGTTACAGCAAGTCCTGAAAAAAAGGAGAAGATGAACTTCCCATACCCATTGGAAAGACCCATGTTGGGTCTTGGAAAACCAGAGAAATCCCAGGGAAGGGAAGGACCATCGGTGTTCTGAAACACTTAAAATTATCAAAAGCTTGGAAACCAAGGGCCGAGCTGTCTGGCCTCAGTCCCAGGGGCACGAGACAAAACGAGCATTTCTCCCACCGCCCTTGGCCCCCCCGGGAGCCGGCAGCGCCAGTGCCTGCCCCTGCCCAGGCCACCGGCAGCTCTGCGGCACAGTCGTGTTCTGGCACCGTGGCTTGTACAACGCCGGCCTCTGGCGCTGAAGGGACTCGTCTGCGCATCCCAGCTTCACCTGAACACACCGAACTCTCTCTTAAAATGAAAAAAAGTTTTATTCTATCTGAGAAAGGGCTGAATTGTAGATCACAGAGTGGAAACAGTGCTGGGGAAAGAGTGCACTCCCATTTCCTCATTTCATTAAAATAGAAAAACAAAAAAACCCCACGCAATTTTAACTTTGTTAAAACTGAATTCCCTCTTTTCTCCCTTTCCTGTTTTCCTCTGATTTATTTCCTAGTTCTTTTTCTACCAAGAAGACAGAAATTGTCTTCATATTTTCAGCTATGGTTATTCACACCTTCTCCCTTCTCTTTGCTTCACGATTCCTTTTTGCCCCCATAGCTGGGTTTATATTCCTGTGTTTCATCCCATCCCTGCACCTTTTTCCCCTTCTGATCAGATTTCCTGCTGTTCATTTTCAAGTGTCACCATATTTTGTAAGCAACAGAGCATAAGAGCGTTACCCACACTCCCAGTATCTCGTGTGCTTTGTAAAATCTGCAGAGGCCACGCGTGGTACATTAAGAGTGCTGGCGGGTATTTAGCACTAGGAATGCTTTGCTGAATTCTTTTTCCCTGTGTACCTTAGACCAGGTTTGATGCCACAGGGTCTCCTGCTGGGTTGACCCTGGCTGGGCACCAAGTGCCCACCAAGGCCATCAGCTGGATGAGGGAGAGAAAACAGAACAAAATGCTCGTGGGTCAATGTAAGGGCAGGGAGATTGCTCAGCAACCCGCCATGGGCAAGGGACGCTCAGCTTGGGGAAATTAGCTTGATTTATTACCAATCCAATCAGAGTAGGATAATGAGAAATAAAAACTAAAACTTAAAAACACCTTCCCCCGCCCCTCCCTTCTTCCCAGGCTCAACCTTGCTCCCGCATCCTCTCCCTCCTCCCCCCCAGCAGCGCAGGGGGATGGGGAATGGGGGTTGGGGTCAGTCCATCCCACGCTGTCCCCGCTGCTCATTCCTCCCCAGGGCAGGACTCCTCACGCTCCTCCCTGCTCCAGCCTGGGGTCCCCCTACAGCAGACAGTCCCCCACGCACTGCTCCAGCGTGGGTCCTTCCCACGGGCTGCAGTTCTTCACCAACTGCTCCAGCGTGGGTCCATCCCTCCCACGGGGTGCAGTCCCCCGAGAGCAGACGGCTCCAGCGTGGGTCCATCCCTCCCAGGGGGTGCAGTCCCTCGGGAGCAGACTGCTCCAGCGTGGGTCCATCCCTCCCACGGGGTGCAGTCCCTCAGGCACAGACGGCTCCAGCCTGGGTCCCCGTGGGGTCACCAGCCCGGCCAGCAAACCTGCCCCAGCCTGGGCTCCTCTCCCCACGGGGCCACAGGCCCTGCCAGGAGCCTGCTCCAGCGTGGGCTTCCCACGGGGTCACAGCCTCCTTCAGCCACCCCCTGCTCTGGCGTGGGGTCCTCCCCGGGCTGCAGGTGGGGATCTGCTCCCCCGTGGGGTCCCTGGGCTGCAGGGCACAGCCTGCCCCACCATGGGCTGCCCCAGGGGCTGAGGGGAATCTCTGCTCCGGTGCCTGGAGCCCCTCCTGCACCGACCTGGGGGGCTGCAGGGCTGCTCCGTTCACACGTCCTCACTCCCTGCTCCGGCTGCTGCTGCCCAGTGACTTTTCCCCCTTCTCAAACACATTATTCCCAAGGCACTACCACCATCGCTGATGGGCTGGGCCTTGGCCAGCGGCAGGTCCATCCTGGAGCTGGTTGGCGTTCGCTCTGTCGGACACGGGGAAAGCCTCTGGCAGCTTTTCACAGGAGCCACCCCTGCAGCCCCCTCTGCTACCACAGCCTTGCCCTGCAAACCCAGTACAAGTCTAATTAGATTTTATTCTTGTTTTACTGATAATTTCTCTAGTTTTGGAAAAGTAAATCTTGCTAAAAGAAAAAAGCATCACACATAAAGTTTGACTGACAAGCTTATGAGTCTGGCTGACAGAAGCAACGATGTCGGAAATCAGAAAGACGAAATCCAGCAAGGTCTAGCACAAGCTGTTACGCTTGGAATGGAGAAACCAAGTGATAAATATGAGGTGGAGAGCAACCGGCTGGGCATGTTAAAGCAGAAACAAAGCGTGGTAACGGCGGTAATCCCAGGCTAAACACAAGTCAGGAAAATGGTGGCATTGCATAAAGACAAATTTAGCTCTAGGAGGTATTAACACGATGGCGAGGATCCATCTGGACTGGTGTGTCCAGTCTTTAAGGAGGGGGTAAACAAATTGAAAGCCGTGAGCTGGAAAAGGTGCTTGGAAATGCTGACCGCTGAGGCAGTGCTGACGGAAGGGGGTTTGCTCACCTTAAATCATAAAGAGTATTACAAGAACATTGGTGACCAGTTATCCCACCCATCTGCTGTTGGAAGGACAAAGAAATATGCTTACTTTGAAAAAAAAAAAAAACAAAACAAAACTTAAGAACAAATTTCTAATTTTCTCAGCACAGAGGAACGCTGAGAAAAATCCACTTTGAATGTAGGATCTGACAAACAGTTCCAGGGCTGATTGCCTACTCAGGGCAGGTAGAAAATGTGTCCTCTTGACCTCTGTTCAGTACCTTCGTGCCCAGACACGTACGATACAACATATCCACCCTTCCCCATGACAGCGTATCTGGAGTGCATCCAGTAGAGAGAGGTGCACGTGTATAATTGTTATCTATAGTTTATCTTGCTCAAAAGTCATTTGTTAGCAAAGAGATCTCCTCAAGCAGGACGCTGCTCAATGCATTGCTCCGGTTCTTGGTCCAAACCAACCGTGTGCTGGCCATGACCACCTCCCCCGAGGTGCTGACGCCAAGGGCAAAACCGAAGGCGCACGAAGTCTGGTGGGGTAACGGACCCTGCGCCCGAGGGCACGGCGCGCCGCTGCAGGAGGTGAAGCACTCGCAGGAAGCAGGGACACAAAGCAGGGACACAAAACGTCAGCACAGGCGCTCAGCATAACGACTGTAGCCATACAGACTAATTGACAGCATCAATTATAAATACGCACGAATTCAGAGATGAGCTGCGTGCCGCAGCAGCGGGACACGTGCTAACGTGCCAGGTTACTCCTAGAGCTAAGGTCAGGAACGTAGGAGCAGAGAGCCACATGACTGACACAAAAGTGACCCAGTAGCTGCAAAAGCCTTTAAAATGTGAATGTCGGAGGAGATCAAACTATGCTACTTCTCAGTGGCGACGAGGTGATCGCTGCGCAGAGGTGCTACAGTTTGGGGAAGAAGTCCAGCTGCGAGGCTTCCCAGTTACTGCAACACGCACGAGAGCTCATAACGGATCATTAAATTAGGCAGAGTAACACCGAGGCGAAGGATGGCTTCTAGCAGCACGGGTAGTTAAACAGCAAGGCGGCATACTGCACTGCACGCGCGAGGAGCCCAGGCCCGGCAGCCCCGCAGAGCCATGCAGCCGTCTGTCCCAGCCCGGGACAGGGGGACGGGTTTGCCTGCACCCCCCACTGGCATTTCCAGCCCTGAATCAAGACAGAATCTGCGCTCCAGGGGGTTACTGAATTTTTATGTTCCGGAGGAAGAGGAGGAGGTGGCTTAACCTATGATGCCCAACAGGCCTAAGGAGGTGTGACAATTAACACACAGGGAAGCCATCCATGCCCAAGCAAGGCTCGACATATATTCGGCACACCAGAAAAGCTGAGCGCTGCAGAGGCAACGCCTCTTCTGTACCTGGAGAAGCAAGCGAGGTGATGGGAACAGTCCCTGCGCGCCCCAGCGGGCGTTGAGCCCAGCTCCACAGCCAAGCCCAGGGGTGCCAAGCTCACCTGCGGAAAATGCCACCACTCTAGGAGGAGTAAGTAGGCACTGCGATCACTAATAGTTTATTTTTGTTGCAAACTGCGCTTTTAAAATCTGGATTATGAACAAGCTTTTAATTAATCGGAGGTATAAGGAAGGTTAGAAGTAGCTGGGTGACTGCGGTACCGGATCATTAAGGACAGCAAAGATCCTAAGCACTGATAACTGATTTCGCAGGGGCCCCAAACTTTAATCACCTGTAATGTTAAAAGTTCAGAAAGAAAAGTACTTCTAAATGCTAAAAAAACTGTTTCCCACTCAGACAGCAGATGCAGTAAGTTCGAGGGAGATGTGCTGCATTTTTAATACCCAACAGGTTGAATAACCACTCCGAGTGTCAACAGGAACTCCCCCCCTCCATAAATTATTTTGATTTCTACTACAGCAGAGCTAGAAGGCAAATCCGTAGGCTCTGCACAGGCTTGCAGAAACCCACAGCCCTTACAATCAAAACGTTTGACAGGAGAGAACAGATGGAGGAGGACGAGGTCACCGGCACAGTGACGACAAGGAAAATATGGAGCTTATTAATGAAAATAATGCTATAGACGCTCTCACAGCAGCGAAAGTTTTTGGCATGAGTGAGGACAAAGCCGCTAAGACACGTCCAGCAGCGGGCGTTTGCGCCTTCTCCACGCATCGGGGGGTGACGGCAGCTGGCAGAGCCAGAGTCCGCAGCTCAGCCACCGAGAGTGCCAAGCACCGACCGGCCTCATCACGTCCCTCCGAGCATCCCTAGCACTGAAGACTTGTGATCTATATAAGCAGAATTAAATTTATTCATTTCCATGACATCACAAGATATGATGTCATTACTAAGTTAGAAACGCAAACGCTGTCAGCTACAGTTTAATTTAAATTAGAAAAATCGCAGTGAACTGAAGACATTCTTTAACAAAAATCACTCCATTTAAGAATATTCTGTTGCCTGGGCAACACGACGGCAAATCGCAGAGTTCAAATCACGATGTCTATTTTAAAGCAACAAGATACAAATCTCTGAAGGAAATGCATCCAACAGCCTGTTTGCAAGGCACCAGAAGCTGGTGCAAACGGCACGTTAAGGTAACATCAAAGCGTTAATCTTTAGGGATTGGAGGAGGACCGTTCAAAGTGCTGCAAGCCCCAATTACGCGTGCGACGGATGCAAGAGGGGTTGAGAAAGGTCAAGGTACAAAACGGGGGACAAGCAGCAAGGTGTGCGAAGAACAGCAGGGCCGCGGGCAAGCGCGCCGCAACGTGCGCTCAGCGGGAGCCAGTCAAGTGCGCCAGCGCATTGGCGGGCGGGAAAGCTTTAGTACTGCGGATCCGGAGGGTTTGCTGTCTTCTTGCTTGAGCTTTTTCCTCCAGAATGGGCTGCGATCACGCAGCAAACATCAACAAATCAGCAGATCCGTCGGGCCTCGTAAAACCAACCCCCAGTGTTTGGGGCGTTTCCCACCTTCGCGCCTGGTTCTGCGCTCGGTTCACGAACAGCCCTCGCTTTTCAACACCGCGCCAGAGATCTGCAGACCATGAGTGGAGTCACACTGCCAAAAACCTGCTAGGAGCAATCTCGGGCATTAGTGGTGAACCCCGATTTTCCGTGACGGTGCTTGGATGCCTGGAAAAGCAAGGAAGTTACAACCAGCTTTAAACCTGTAGCGCAAGGAGAGGAACATTGCACTGCAGACCAGGCAACTTAATTCTACTGTCCAGAAAAAATGCTGGGCAAAGCAGGCGGTCTGTGAACAGAGGTGACCAACGACAGCGACTTGTAAAGGGCAAAGCACATGCAAAGGACCCAAGCTTCCTCTGGGAGAGGGGACCTGGCTGGGCATTCCAAAGAGCAAACTGAAGGTACCGTAGAGCTGCCTTCTGCAGAAACTCTGACAGCCTATGTGACGTTCTCAGCAACAACAGAAATTAAATCTAGCGGACACCCCTGCCAAGGGATGAAAAACTGATCAGGACGCTGATTCGTGAGCGACTGTCAGACTGAAAGCGTGTGTTAAATGGATTTCACAGGACCCTACCCCGGGTTCAGTAGTATCCAATTTTTTCATTAGCAGCTGGGATGATGGAGTGCGGAATTGCGGAATGTGCTTATTAAATTCCTACATGAGACCAAGCTGGAAGGAGTCGCGAAGTCATTAGAGGATTAGAATTGAAATGATTGTTGGAAACTCAAGAAATAGGTGGGGGGAGAATTTATTCAATAGAGACAAATGTAATGACAGTTTATGCACCGGGATTACAGAGGCGGAGCCAGCCTCTCCTCCCAGGCGTACGAAGAACGAGAGTCAATGGGCACAAGGTGCGAGGGGGAAGTTCTGTCTAGGCACAGCGAAAATGCTCTTCACCAGGAGAAGGGCTGAGCGCGGGAGCAAGCCCCGGGGGAGTGCTCCAGGCGCGGGGGCTTTCCGAGCGTGGGGCTGGGAGGGCGCAGGGAGGGGCGCCCCCGGGCTCCGTGGTGGGGATGGCTCAGCGAGCCCACAACACCGGGCACAGAGGCGAGCCCGGGGACTGCAGGCGGCATCGCTGCCGAGGGAGACGTGAGGATCGCAGGATCACAAGCTGCAATTGAGTCAGCAGAGTCACGCTGTGGCAGAGCAGGGAAAACATGTCAGGGTGTACAGCTGGCAGCCCCACGCGTGACGCAAACCCTCCGCCGTGCGGAACCGGCTGGGTTTCTGCTGGAGAAGGCTACTTTTAAGAACAGAGTTAAATAAACCATACGGAAAGAATCCAGGGCACATCAGCAGTGATGACCAGATTACACTTTCAAGGTCCCGGTAGGAAGCCTGCATGCTCTGGGATACTCACCCCGAGAGCAGATCCGGTGGGGAAGGGGTGATCTGACCGTAAGAACAGAAAGGTGGCAGCTGCAGCGAGGACAAAAATCATCTGTTCTCAACCACCATGGGAAAGTAACGGGCTTAAGATTCCAGAGGAAAGGCTCGGGTTAGATGTCAGAAAGCGCGTTCAGAGACTGCAGCCAACTGTAAGCGCAGGAGCAGGCCACCTCGGGGGGCTGCAGCCAGCACGGGGGGCTCGCCAGCAGCTTTGGCAAACACCAGCCACAAAACATTCAGAGCCGATCCGGGGGCAGGGGGGGAGGGCAGAAGAGCCCAAAAAATGACCTCTCGGGTTCCTTCCCAGTCCTAGCTTTCTACTGCCTTCTCCAGCGGGACAGTTGGCTCCGAACAAGGGGGGGGCGCAACAAAGGTTGTCAACCCCGGGCTTAGGGAGGGGTTCATCATCGTGGTCTCCCATAGCGTCCTTACTGCAGAACAGGACAGGGGGGGTTGGGCAGGCGCACGCCGAGCTGGGTGGAAAGCTGGCTGGAGCACCAGGCTGGAAGGGGGGTGATGGGCCTTACGGAATCCAGCCGGTGGGCGGTTACGAGCCCGTTCCTCAGGGATGGACGTGGAGCTGGTCCCTTTCGGTACCTTCATTGACCGCTGGGACAACGGGAGGGAGATCCCTGCCACCAGCCTTGGGAGCAGCCGACGGGCAGGAGGGCAGGGCTGCTCCTCAATGGGACCTCCCCAGGCTGGAGAAATGGGCCGAGGGGGCCGGCAGGGCTTAGCCAGGCCAGGTTGGGCCGACCCGCTTCCCCGAAAAGGCCCAGAGGGTGCCAGGGCCCCTCGGACGCAGCCGGCAGCGCCCTGGGGCAATGGAGGCCGAGCACCTCCCGGGCGGTGACGGCCCGAGGGCGGCCGGCGGGGTGAGGGCAGGGATCGCTGCCCTCCGCTCCACGCTGGCCAGACCCCCAGGGGTCCTGGGGCCGGGCTGGGCTCACCAGCGCAGTGCGGACATTGCCGTCGCGTGGTGGGTCCCATGGGGACCTCGGGGCGGCCGGGGCTGGAGCGTGGGAGGGCGGGGGGAGGCTGAGCGTGGGGTTTGCTCAGGCTGGAGAGGAGACGGCGAAGGGGAGACCCCAGCGCAGCCTGCGGCCGCCTGGCAGGGCAGGGGAAAGAGGACGGAGCCAGGCTCCTCTCAGAGGTGCCACGATGGGGCGAGAGGCACAGGCTGCAGCCGGGGACGTCCTCGCTCTGTGGCAGGAAAAGCCCTTCACCAGAGGGGGGTGGGGCACGGCCGGGGCCCCGAGAGGCTGTGGGGTCTCTGGCCTTGGGGACGCTCAGCCCTCACCCGGCCGCAGCCCCGGCAGCCTGTGCCGATGGGCACTGCTCCCCCCAGGCTTGTGCCGGGCTCCTCGGTGGCCTCTCCCCACCTCTCCCATCCTGTAGTTTTCATGCTGCTGTTAAATTTCCCATGTGAAACTATCGTAGCTACCTCTTTCCCCATGAGCTAGGACAGAAATCAAGCTGCGATACCCAGGCACTCATGTTCGAGGGGTGAAACGCACCCATGCCCGGGGGGGACCTCGCCTCCCCACGCCAGATGATGCTGCTGCCTGTCCCTGTGCCACTGCCCAGCGGCGCCGCGGGCATCTCTGCCATCCCACACATCCCCTGCTCTGCACCCGATCACCACCAGCCCCGGCACCACCTCGGCTCTGCAGGGAGGCGATCTCCCCGCATGCACCCCCGATTCAGGCAGGGATTTCCTTAGGTCAAGCCAAAGGTTTGCCTGAGGTGCCCACAGCCAAGTTTCAGGCTGCCTGACACCACTGACACGGGCTCGAGGTTCATGGCCAGTGTCCACCTGGCTGGCTGCAGACGCAGCGCACGCAACGGAGCGCACCGCAGCCAGAGCAGCCCCGCATCACCAAAGCCTGTACTAATCCTAACAAGAAGCTCTGTTTACTTACAGCACAATTACCTACCAAAGGAAAAAACCAAACCAAAACCACAAATACCTGTTCAGAAGAATTTAGCCTGGGGAGAGGAAATAAAACCACCACACACAGAAATGTGGCATTCAAAAGGACAGACAACTTTGTGACAGAAAAGCAGCAGTCCTGACTGCTGAATTTGAGTGAAATTAGAAGAAATTTGAAGCAATTACTTGCATATTATTTTTATATTCTGCATATGAAGCATTCAAGGCCAGGTTGGACGGGGCTGTGAGCAACCTGATCTGGTTAAGGGTGTCCCTGCTCCTGCAGGGGGGTTGGGCTGGGTGACCTCTAGGGGTCCCTTCCCACCCAAACCATTCTATGACTCTATGATAATCCTCTCTATGTATAAACAAAAAGTTCAACGATGAGTATCAGGAGGACAAAGAAATTTGTACAAAATTGACATTTACTGATCATTAAGAAACTTGTCTGCACTTCTAAAACCTGCATCAGGTGCGTTTGGGATGAGCTATCACAAGCGATCCCATAGCTCCATGGCACACCAGTTCGACAGGAAAGAAATCGCAGCCTGTGTTTAGTTCCAGCGTGGTGCCAGAGTCACCTGCTCACATACATAAGCAAATCTTTAGATCAACATGGAAGAAAGTTATGAGGGGTTTTTCCAAATAAATAACACTGAATTATTATCTCTTGGTAGTTCCATGTCCCATCTTTATCTGTATAGACATTAGGACATTACAGTAGGGATGGGTGGACAGCTAGATGGGAAACAAATGGTTGGACAGTTAGGCCCAGAGAGTGGCTGTTCATGGGTCATGCTCTACCCAATGGCCAGCGACAGGTAGAGCACCACAGAGGTCAGGTTTGCAGGTAACACGAACCCAGAGGGAATGGTCAATGCCCACAAGGGCAGGGCTGCCAACCAGAGGGACCTAGACAGGCTGGAGGAATAGGCCAGCGGGACCCCCATGAAGCTGAAAAAGTCCCATGCCTGGGAAAGAAGCAGCTTTGACAATGACACGGACTGGGGAGCAGCTCAGCAGAAAAGGCACTGGAGGTCTTGGCAGACAGCAAGCCAGGTTAGAGCCATAGGGACAGCGACTTTTCCAGGGGGTATCTCCTTCCCTCTTGCACACTTGTTAATGAAGCCCCATCAAACCATTTCTCATCAGCTGGATGTCGAACCCCGGTGTGACAGGGTGCTTCACATGGGCTGTCTACACCACCAGGTGTGGATCATCGTTCTGACAAAGTTCAGCCTGCAAAGGCAAATGATTTCATTTCCAAGTCAAATCCTGTGATTTGCATGCTTAGAGGGACACAGTCATTCACCGAATTTGAGAGGTCTTCTCTTTTGCATCACTCTGTCAGCATGGGAAAGGGAAAACAAAACCCCAAAGTTCTGCAGTGGAACAGCAGCTGGCACTTAATATTTCTGTAAAAACCACAAGGAACCGCAGACAGGCTGACCTGGAGGACTTTGAGCTTTTGACAGTCCCATGCAAGTAGTGAAGTAGTGAGGGTGGGCAACCTTATCACACGGTAAAAAAGCACCTGTTCAAGAACAAGACTTAGAGACAAGCCTTCACCCTCCTAAGAGACAAAAACATTGCCTAACGTCACCATCCTGCACTTAAACTTATGAATACAGGATTTCGGCTCCCTGGCATCCAGTATAAGTCACCAGCGTGAAGGAGGACACCACCAACTGGCGCGGCCACCAGTCACGGTGTTGGCACAACTGCCTACCCACACGTTCCAGCCCTCCGCTGGGTGCCGTTCTCTTGTTCAGATAGGACGGTGGCTTCACCGCTTCAGCAACACCAACTGCTCCTTTTCACAGTCCTGGCTCAAGGGCCTGTCCTCATTGCAGGCTCCCGGCCCACAGCATGCTCCAGAGGTCAACATGCCAAGCCCAGCCAGTGAGCACCTCAAGGCACGCGGGAGGTCTGAGAGACAACTAGAGGTCTGGCAGCACTTTGTTCCTGATCAATGATATTGCTAAAGCAGCTGGAAGACTAAAAAACTCAAACCCACAACCAACCAACTTTACTTTCATCCAGTGCATTTTGAGTATGCAACATCCTACCTGAAAAGCGATGTCGCCGTCTTTCTGCGAGAAGAATGTATTTGGAGAAGGTGGGGGAGCTCTGGGGAGGACGGCATCTGCACAGAGGACTCTCTCAGACAATTTATGGACGAAAAGCCAGCTAAGAGCAATTGAAGACAGATGCAGGTACAAGCCTGGCTCAGGAGAACAGAGATGCAGGTTGCCAGAAGCTGGGAAGACACCCTGGGAAAGCTTCCACCCGAAATCCACCCTGCTCTCGTAGTCCTCCCTGAAGCCTGCTACCGGCCACCAAGAGGTGAGGCCGCTGCCGGCACCCCTGAGCCACAGCACAGGCCGTGCACCGCGCCGAGCTCCACGGGCTGGGATCGGGCCCCTTTGCGGCAGGAGGAACTCAACGCAGCGAGAGGCGGCACGGCACCCCAGGCAACAAGCACGCCGGTTTGCCTTAGCGAAGATAACCGAGCAGATTACAACTTGGCAACCCTCTAAATTACTCCCTGCTATCTCCAGTCATCTCGGGCCACTGACACCGAGCTACCTGACTAACAGTAGCAATCAAATTAAGAGGAGGTGCATGCGGTGAGCTGACTAAACAGCCAGGCAGATGCAGAGGTGTTTGCATCCCAGAGCTCCCAGCAGCCACAGAGCCGCAGGGTGGCACGCGCCCCCTCCTACAGGCCGTGCTGAAACGCCATCGCGGCAAGGCAGCACCCCGAACCACGGCCGTGCGAAGACGAGAGGCGAGACAGCACCCAACGTTGCAGCGGACGGCGACTCAATGGCGTGCTGAAGTCTCGAGCCCACAATCCAAGCAGGGATTTGACAGTGGGGACCTGAAGGAAGCACACCATGCTAACATCGAATTCTGGTTTGGATTTGCCAGGGATTGGATTTGCCAATGAACAAACTGATTGGATTACCAACACAGTTTTCATTCTCTGGAACAGGAGCTTCCAATTAGTTGCACTACTCCAAAAAGGAGAAGACAAACACTGTTTTTTCTTCATTAAGATCCACAAGGACTCTGCAGGACAGGAGCAAAATGGGAGCAGAAGCCATTTGCCTCCCTCCAGCGCCTGCAGCACCGCCCTGGGTACAGCCAGTGCCCAAAGCAAAGAGATTTTCCCCATCGCTCAATTCCAGAAGTTCAGCTCCTCTCAAAAAGGAGGTGGCAGTTTCCTGCAAGAAGCCCTTCCCTGGCAGTAAATATTTTCACATTCAATCAGAAAGCAGTCAGACGGGACCATCCTCAGTCCCCAGGGCAAAGCTCCCCAGGGAGCAGCAGTCTCTGAGCAAAGCAGACCTCACCACATCGAGTCCTTTTGCAGCCTCCTCCCGCGGCAGGAGACAACACAGAGCAAACAGAGGAAGATCTGAGCCAAGATGGATTCACGGGGAACAGGGCTGCACACCGAGGGCCGAGCGCAGGCACCCCTCGGCGTTTGCTGCTGTTAGCGAGGCCACGCCAGTCGCTCAGAGCAAAGCTGCGGTGGCACCCGCGCTCGTGTGCACGAGCTCCGCACCAGGGCCGGTCACCCTGCACCCCCCAGGCCATCGTGGAGGGGAGGACGAGCCTCGCCTTCTCCGCAGACAGGTACCCGCACTTCATCACACAAATGACGCTCCCAGCTACGAGCAGACATCATCACTCGACGGGCAACTTTATTGAATGGCATAAATCTCAAGTTCCTGCGTGTGACAAAATTCCAGGCTGCCGATAAGGGCGCTCAGTTTGACTGTCAGGCCCTTCTTCCTCTCAGCATCCAAGCCACGGGCAGCACAGCTCGTAAGGAACACGGCCTCGGTCTTAATAAAGAACTTTGAAACAAGGCTATAAGCTGTGGTCACTTCCCGAAACTCCACAAGCGTTCTCAGCTCCTCGCACCGTGCACACACGTGATGCATAGCTGCTTACCTCCACACGGCTGCCCGACTCCTACGTACAGTCATGGTGAGCGCACACACGAGCTCCGTGCACTCTTTTTAGGACAGTATGCTTAATTTGCATTAAAATATACTTAAAACCGAAATGCAATACCCTCATGCAGAATAGAGCGCCACTGCAGCGGCTTGCGGCAGGGCTTCGAGGGGAGCCACGGCGGTTCACCGTGGCTGCCAGCGAGTGGCCGGGTCAGGTCAGCGGGCGCTTGGGCTCCCCGGTGTACCCACGGCACTCACGCTGCACAGGGGTTCGGTGCCTTTTCAGTAAGGTTGGTCCCTCGGGACGCCCGAAGCTCACCTGACATAACCCGCTGCTTCTGCGCGGAGGCAACGCCGGCGCAGCACCGCCCAGCGCCGCAGATTTCCAGCACGTGCAGAGCGTCTGCCCGGCGGTTCCCTGCCCGCCCGCCCCAGCACGCGCCGCTGCCCCAACAGCAGCCACGGTTGCACACGTGCAACGAGCGCCGTTGTGTCTGTAACGAGGCTCCCTTCTGCAGGGGCCACGCACGATCTTCACGGGGACTGTAGGACATCATCGCGGTCACACCTGAGACTCTGTGGCCTAAAGCCGCTACGAACAGCACGGAAGGAGAACGGAGCAAAAGCATCTCTGAAGGGCTGATAACTGGTGAGCTCACCTGCAGCCAACTGAGCTGGCACAGAGTAAGATGCTGACAGACCCTGCTCTCAAGGGACACCTGAAGATTGGTATTAGCTGGACACGGAGCCACCACATCTCTGAAAGGTCCTCAGGCTAACGACTGTGCTTCAGTAAGAGCATGGAGGAATGGCTATTCCCAGTTCAAAAACGTGAAAAAAGAAGGACAAAGCAGACCTTGGGTGGAAACCCCCCCTGCAGCACAAACCACAGCCTGCAGGCAGTCGCTTCCTACAACTTGCAAACGCATGGAAGGAGTCACGCTGCAAAATGACCGCATTTCCCTTTTCCACCTCTGTCACCCAGCGTATTTACAGGAAAGCCATTCCAGAGTTTCACTTCTCCTGTGGCTAGAGGTCTTCTAACTTCCAGGTTAAGTTTAGTAACAGCAAGTTCAGGTGCATTCATTTCTGTGGCAACACCTTCCTTTATTTCTAGGGATTCTGCTCCTTCTCTAACATCTACAGATGGCAATAACTTCTCCTTTCCACCTCCAATACACCTGACCAGATGAGCCAAGTTCTTTCAGTCTCCCAACATAAGACACCACCTTCACAGCCCTTTCCATGTGTACCACACATTCTCTTCCTTCCCTCCTGCTCCAGCAATTAAGCTGGTGTCAGAACAGACATCCCGAATCAATGGGTTTGTTCCAGTAAGCTTTACCCAGCACGCACCCAGAACACGTTGCAGAGGCTACCCCTGCCAGGGGCCACGAGGAGCTCTGTGGGAGGAAGGGGCCCCGAGCTCGCTGCCTCACCTGGAACGCTGTCTGGCTGTTGTAGTTGCGAATCTCTTTGCTTGCACCGCGGAAGAGGAGAACCCGAGCGCAGCTCTCCTGTGAAAGCAAGCAAGGGGGAAAGAGGAAGAGACCAGTTAGTGCTGCAGACTGGTGACCACAAAGCAGCAAACCACGCGGTTTCCTCGCACTTGGAAAAGCCTCCTTTAGCAAGAGCAAGGAAGGGTGCTCAACCCCAAAGAACTGGTCGCCCCCAGCCCCACCTGCCTGGGTGCAGCTCTGGGGCAGGAGCACCATGGCCATACCCAACGTCAGCCCAAGAGCACAGCTATGGGCACAGCGGCCACCAGACGTTCCCAGGCATTGCTATTTCCTAAAGCCTTCTGTCGCTTTTGTTTTGAACACTCTGTGCCTCTAAATGACGTTAACTCAACACGTTTATGAGCCCCTGCACTCCTTAATGCTGCTGTACCCACCCGCCCCAGGGGACAGGCACCTGGGTACGAGACCCCTCGATGTGCAGAATGCCCCCACCACCCAACAAGCCACAAACCAGCCTCCACGTGCCACTGCCTATAGCAAAACATGACAGTGTTCAATTATTAAAGCATGGACACCTCAGAAACTGAAAATTCCCTTTGTAATAGAGAAACCGCATAATTCAATGTATAAAAATCCCTACAAAGGAACAAAAGCTACAGGAGAAATCCTTAGATACCAACCTCCACACCGCAGAAGGAGAGCAGCAGGTACATAAGCTCACAGAGGGCTTGTCCACCACCCTCAATTTTTCCTGAACTGAGGTTAGTGACCACACAGAAAATAGCACAGAGATGGTGCCCTATGCTGCCTGGACTGTCACCTTCAAAATTCAGAGACAGCAGTGAGAATTTAGGGCCATGTGTGGTAAGGACAGGACCCCAGTCCCCACACACCTTCCCCCAAGCAGGGTGAAAGCCCCTGGACATGCTCAACAAGCCCAGCTGGGGACAGGTGCCTGCCTCCAATTAAATGTGAGCACCTGGGCCAAATTAGCCTCTCCACCCAGGCAAACTGCCCCCGCCCAGCCAGTAGCGGGGGCTTGCTGTGAGGGAGGACTAGGAGCCAGAGGAGAAAGTACAGAACATTAGACAGTAAATCAGAAAAAACATCTTGGGAATGGGAACAGGTTAAACCATGGACTCTTCTCTGGACACCTGCCTCTTGAGAACCCCAAAATCAGGCTGGTGCTGCAATCAGAAACAGCCTCGTCCCAGGACAGAGCGCGGGTACAGTTCAGAAGCGCCTCGGGTCTGGGAACAGTAATAGCGATGAGACGGTGCCACAGCCCAACGTTCTTGCTCCCCCTGTCTCAGGCTGATGCCCCATCTACGCTGTCTTGTTCTCACGCCCTAGCACAGACGTACCTGGTTATAGAGAGCACAAATATGAAGAGCAGTGTTTCCTGAGGCGTTCTGTGCAGTCATATCAGCTCCATAGAAGAGAAGGTGCTCCAGGTGCTGAACATGGCCATAGCGACATGCCTGCTCAAAATGGAAAATAGAAAATCAGGGAGCAGCAGGAAGAAGATAAATCCCGTAACATCCTCTGCTGCATTCAGCCATGCTAGGGAAGTCGAATCAGGCTGGACCTGTAACCTGAAAAGTTCCGTTACCGTGCACCCAGGCACGCTGCTGCTCCTCACAGCAACATGCCCTGAATACTTATGGGACACGTTACCTCTAGATCAACTGCAAATTTTGGATCACCATCATGCTGGTACCAGGGCCTCCTCCAGACCATTTGCTATCCCAGTACAATTATCTGGTGAAAAGAAGCCCCAAAGCACAAGCAGGCAAAGAGGACAACGTGTGTGTGTGTGTCCCATCTCTAGTTAACTGGTGCGGTATTTCCTTCTCTGGTCCATCCTGGGACCAGCAGCCCTCAGAGATCTGCCAAGGCGATGTAGGGTGGAGGCAGGAAGGAGGACAGCCAGCCAGGATCAGAAACACACATCTCCTGTTTTTCCCTTCCCATCCCCAGCTGTGCCAGTGCTCGTCCGCCTTGCAGGGGGCTGAGTGCTGGGCACTTCGGGAGGCCACGGGCCCAAAGACAGCCTGTCCTCCCAATGGTCCAAGACACGGGGACTCCAGGCAGCGCCAGCACATCCTCCCTTCTCCAAAAGGGTCTCGTTCTTGAAGCACAAAGCCAGCTCAGGTCCCCCAGCCCCCTAGCCCATGTCTTCCCTATGTCAAATCCACTTGTCAATGTGTAAAACGGGGACAGATACAACTGTGGTTTGGAACCAGGATGCCTTGGGCGTCCGACCAAGATCCCAAAGCGCTGTCCTGTGAGCCAGTCATGATCTGGGAGGATCCCAGACACTAGTGACCGAGGCCAGAAGAAAGCAGCCTGAACATTGGCCTGAGATGGGAGCCAGAGCTGGCAGACCGGGGTGCAGGTCCTCACACAGGAGCCTGGCCCCCTGTGCTGGCGCCGAGCAGTGCCTCCGCTGCCTGCGGCACCCAAGGGGATGGGACGACCCCCTCCATCGGCAGCAGGACAGTGGTCACCCCAGCCCATCCCACCTGGTGGATCTCCTGCCAGCCGTTCTCATCCACGCAGCCAAGCCGGGCGTAGTCGTGCAGCAGGAGCTCGCAGCAGTAGGGATCCCCTCCCACCATGGCACTGTGGTACAGGGGCGTCAGCCCCCGGCTGTCCTTGTAGTCTGGGGAGGCACCCAGGTCCAGCAGTGTCTGCAAGAGAAACGCCCGCCTCGCCCTGCAGCTTCAGGTGGCCGCCCGGCAGGAAAACCTGCCCGGCAGAGGGTCCCGGGGTGCTCCGGCCACAGCAGCAGGCAGAGCTCCCCCCGTCTCCCCCCTGAGGCTCACATGATCAGTGCCACGCTTCTGGGGGGGCCCTGCTCCCCAACAGCAATGCAAGAGATGCTTTGGCCCAGGGAGGGCACAACCCTGCCGGCAGCCCGGATGGGGCGGGAGGAGGAGCCAGTGCCGGGGCGCGGGGCAGAGGGGAGGGAGAGCCCCCCCGGAGTGGCTCCCCCCTACTCACCAGCAGCGCTGCGTGGTTGCGGCACCGGACGGCCTTGTGCAGAGCTGTCATCCCCTCCCGCGTCCGGAAATCCAGGTGCGCTCCTCCGTTGCGCAGTGCCTTGATCATCTCGGCGCTGAGCTCCAGCTGAGCGGCCGCGGTCAGGGGACACTCTGCAGAGCCCCGGCAGAGAGACGCGTGAGGGCCGCAGGGGCGGCCGCCCTCGACGGGCACCACCGGCCTCGCGCGCGGGCACGGCCCCTGCCGGGGCTGCAGCGACGCGGGGTGGTCCCCGCTCCCCGGGAGGCTGCTGCGCCAAACCCCACGCCCGCGCCCAGCCCCACTCGGACACCACCGCTCCTCCCAAACGCCAGGCGTGCCCACCCCGAGCGGGTCAGCGGCTCCATCGGTTTCTTCCAGGTGCAGACAAGAGCCCCGCAGAGAAGAGGGGAGAGGAAAGCGCTGGCGGGGCAGTTTAACGCGCGGCAGAAATGCCGTCGCTGGCTCTTAGGCTGGAGGGAAGCACACATCCAGACGCGCCATTTGCACCAAGGGGAGAGGGAACGGGGGGAAATCGCTATTCTTGTTCGCTTCCCCCCGCAGCAAGGCACGGAGGAGGGGCTGCTGTTCCGGGGGGGAGGCTCAGCTATGCACCCCAGCACCGGCATCCACATGGCTGCCCACGGCCGGCCCTCACCGCCCCACCTCGGCCAGCAGCGAGCGCCAAATGTGAAACACTCGCCCCAAACGGGAGGAAGGCCCCTGCACCTATGTGACCCCCCCTCACCTCTGAGGAGCCTGGCTTGTCACACAAGCTCCCAACTCCCACCAGGATTGGTCCTGGCTCCCAGGACTGCCCGGTGCACAGGACTTGCTCCACTTCGGGATATGATTTGAGCAGGCAACAGAAGAACTACGGAATTCCCCTTCAAGAGTCCTCCCTCACCACGTGCACCCCCCCCAGCCCCCGGCCACCCTCTGCATGTGTTTGGCCAGTGGGAGCAGGAGCCCTGACGAAGAGCCGGTGCCCTCCACCGGCGCATGCAGCTCCGAAAGGCAGAGGCGCCCCTGTGCCGGACGGGAAACGCCTCTTCCAACAGGAGCTGCTACACCTTGCCCTCAGGGACCGGATTTCGGCGTCCATCTGCCGGCCGAATGCTACCTTGGCAGGTCTGCAAACCAGGCGTACAGCTCGCCGACCTGCACCTGCCGGTCCCCACCACAATCCTCGCGTGGACCAGCCCGGAGGAATGCTCCGTGGGCAGGGGGACACGACGCTGGCACGGAATGGGGGCTTCTGTCCTACCCTGATGGCGTTGGGGAGACCTGAGCTGCTAAAGCACCGTACCCGCCTGTCCACAGGCCGATTGGGTTGCACGGGAAGGAAGAAAAATGTCCCTTGATATCAAATGAGTAAAGCCTTCTTGAGAGACAGAACGTTTTTCTGAATATTTTGATTGTAATTAAATAAATTTGTTTTCTTCAGCGTGCAATATTAAAAACAAAAGCGTACCTTGTTCCTCAAACAAATCCCTAGGTCTTTCCACCCAAATCCCCCATACCACAAATGGAGCAGAAGAAGATGCCGTCAGCTAGAAAAACAGTTGTGTGGTTTTTAGAAAGGTGCCTAATTTGCACATAAATTAAAATCTCTCAATTTCATAGAAATAACTATTTAAATGAGAAAAACAAAGTGGTCTGAGATACAAATAAAAAAGAATACAAATATTAATCTTAGAGCATTGCTATTAACCAAATTTTTAAATGCGATAGGAAGAGGTCAGGCAAGGCTCTGTGGGGTTTGGGCTACAAGACATCAGTATGAAAAAATGAAGACTACTGAAGACTTGTCAAGAGGATTGAAGATGGATTCACCAATAAGAGGAATCATCAGTAAATGAGAAGTCACAGCTGGGCGTTCTAAGGACCTGGCCTCAGCTCAAAAGCATCGATCATTAACACCAATATGGAAGAAAACAGAACGTAATCCCTAAGAAATTCCACCGAGGCACAGACGCTACGCTGTTGTATACAGCAACGTCAGCGGTACGAGCGCTAGAATGGCCTCGTGCATTCACTGCCCCATGTCAAGCTGTAGCAGAGGACACGTGCTGCGCTTCGTAGCCAGAAAATCAAGGACGCGTTTTGAGCGTAAAGGTGATCACCGCTGCACCAGCGTGGGCATCACGTGGGCACGTAATGGTATCCACAGGACTAGCAGTCACCTGGGAATAGGCAGGGGAGATGTTTCCTCAGCTGAGCAATAGCTGTGAAGATAAGGGGTCGGTGAGGGTTACTGGTTAACGGCCTGCAACCCTTCTAGCACCAGGTGCAGCAACTGGAGAGAGCGGTGCCAGACACGGCACAGGAAATGGTGGAAAATGCCACTAATTGTCATGGCTAACGACGGCTGCACTGCTGACGTGGTGCCAGGGGAGGCTCTTGGAAGACCTCGGTGGAGTCCGCGAAGACATTGCTGTGGTTCGGGAGAGCTGGGCGGCCACGGTGGAAGCACCGTCACCTCCTCCACCGAAGCAGGATGGGGATGGGAAGTCCTGACTACACACCCACCACACCCTGAGGGAGATGAGGAGCAGGTGACCATGGGTGAGCTCCCGGGGCAGGAGAGTCTTCCTCCCTCTCTCCACCAACACCGGAACCACACGCTGCGCAGCTCCCAGCTCTCATGCCCCCGCTCTTTAGCCAGAGACACCTCCAGCCAACAGCAAAGGGAAGCTAGAGGGGAGAGTCTGGAGAAGTCATGGTCCTTTAAGGACCACCACGTACCTTCTGTGCCAGACCCCACTGCTTTAATTCCTGTTGTCATCACTGACTTGCAGTTACTGCTTTTTCACCATAATTTTTGTAAAATCTCTCCCTTATTTGTGGTTATTTTTAATTATTTTGAGAGAACATATTTGGCCCTTGCAGTGTGATAAGAACCCAGACTTCCGCAAACCTCAGGCTGTGCATATGAACTGAGGAATCCCTGCTCCGGGTGCCTACTTCCATTTCCACCTGCAGTTAAATCACCGCTCTTTGTTCAGTATCGCAGTTTAAATGAGACAAACGTTGCAAGGAGGCAAAGGACACAGAAAACAAGGCTTCAAATCTTCCTTTCGTCTCAGTTATTAATATGCCCAATTCAGTCGAAAAATCTATTGTGTTGTCTTGAATCCCGAAGCCTGAGAAAGATCCAAACAGGGCATTTCAAGATGCCCTGAATGAACCGCAGCTAGCAATGTGTTCACTAAATCTCATCTAATCACTGTCTAATCTAGGATTTCAGTGATTACACTCTGCTCATTCTTGGAAACGTGCATATCCAAATATATACTTAAAGTAATTAACTAATAAGTGCCCAAGATCCACTGCAGCAAACGAGAAACAGCAAGCCAACGTGCTGCGTGTTGCTCGTTGCGTAGCGTAGGAACCCGACTGACGGCCATGAGGAGGAGCTGCAGGTCGCACTCCGCCTGTGGGCTGCCAGCCAGCAGAGCCCCACGGGTGGGTTTGGCACCAGCGCTCCCTCTGACACTCGCCAAACCGCGCCGATGGGAAGAGCTCGCATGGCAAAGCCAGCACCCAGCTGCGTGGGGTGGCTGCTCTGGGGTACCTGATCCCTGACGAGGGCGAGGTTAAAGTCTGCAGCCAAAATCTGCCGCAGCGCATGAGGGCCAGTAGCCGGGAGCTGTACTGGGGAGCACCACCGGTGCGGGGAGGAACAGAAGCCGGGAAAGAAGCAGGTGACACGACCCCGGTCTAGAAGGCTGCGAGGGGGACTGCTCCTTTAGTCAATGCTTGTGGGGAAGCAGAGGTGGGGACTGGAACAGCTCCTCCGGGGGTTTCCTTGTGCAAAGGACACCCTTGCGACCCAGCAGCCTGACGGGCGGGAGCAGCACCGGGCTGGGGCGCTGCTGGGGCAGGACGCTGCCGAGACAGCACTTGGCTCTGGCACAAAGCAGGTCAAGGTCCAGGAAACCTTGCAGGAGTTCACTTAGGCTCCACTTCCAGGAGTGTTTTCTCCAGGCTTCTGTCTTGTAACCATGCTTTCTCTTCATTCTACTGAAAGAAGCTTGGGATGAAAAGCATCACTGACTTTTTGATTGCAAACGAGGTATTCTGGCAATCCTCAGGCTGGTCGCTTCTGTGGAAGCAATGAATCCAAACAAGGCCAAGTTCCCGTTCCCAGAACTGGACTGAGATGCCCCGTTCCTGCCACGCGCAGCCGTCCCCGCTCCGCATCAGGTGTTATCCACACACCCCCCAGAAGCCGGCAGCAAAGAGACAACTTGAGAGGACAGCCACCGCTGTGGATGCTCCTCTACAGCCTGGCAGAAGCAGCAAACTGCGGCGGCTCCTCACGCCCAGGAGGTGTCGGGAGAACTGGAATTCACGTGCCAAGGGAAGGTGAGAAACCCCAGGGAGAGCTCCAGCGTGAGCAGAAACAACCTCTCCACTCTGATACCAGAATTAATTAAATAAATAAATAAATAAACTTTTTAAACATCTGTGTCACCCCAGGACTTAATTGACCGTTTAAGGAAAGGGAGGATCTCTGTTCAAGTTTAGACGGCCAGAGGCTTGGTGTGGGAGTCTTCGCGCGAGCTGCCGGAGCAGTGGGTTACCGTCGGCACGGGGCTCCTGTACGGGCCGGCAGTACACAGTGACAGAAAGCACCCAGCTCCTACCAACACCACCCATGAGCAGAACCTCGTGGTGGCGGTTTTCAGCTCTCCGCGAAACCATTGCAAGACGGACATTTCATCTCTAATTTCAGCTGAATGCAAACAAATCATTTCTCATTAATCTCCAGTTGACACTCAATTCAAAGAGATGCCACCAGTTTGCTTAAAAACCCCAAGGTTTAAAGCAACTAGATTAACAGATTTTAAACTGGGAAGGATGATAACCTTACAAACCACCAGCCATGGAGCTTCACCCGGTTTCCCCCATCGAACCACAACTGCTGGCTGAACCAAAGCCTAACTTTTAGCTGCTAAAATCGAAAGCAACCGAAAATATAACACGTGAGTCACTCCGGTTGTTAGCCAAGTCATTGCGCATGTGAACCTCCAGCGCATTCTGCCAGGGCCACAGAGGATGCAGTGCAGCCAAAGGAGGGGGGGGAGCAGGCTCCCCACCCCTCGGGCAGAGGGATTCTTCCCAGCAGCGAGCAGAAGGCTGAGAAAGCACTGCCACGCACAGCAAGCGCCTCTCCCCAATTACGGACTCCTGTTTGTCCTCACAGCGCATCGGGGCCGCAGCCCGCATTGCTGCCCGCGGTCAGGAACACTTCTCTGCAATGCAATGATTCCCTCCTGTCCTCCCGCTGTTCCCCAGCTGCCACCCTATGTTAAATACTGAGGATTGCCGCTCTCTTCTCCACAAGCCAACCTATCGTTCAGGCTTGGCTCTAATTTTAGAATAACGGTAACTTCTCAAGTGGTTTTTTTACACCTTAAAATGTACCTGCAGGAAGCAACTGTGAAATTTTTCTTTTAATCTCTTTCAAAGACCATTAATCTTTCCTGGAATATCTTTCCAGCAACCCTGCAGCCCTGAAATGTGAACGGTGGCAAATTGGGCTGCGGCAGTTGAAGATGCGGCTCCGCTCTGCCCTCTCACCCCAGCAGAGTTAGGGGAAGCAGAACCCGTGCTGTGCCTCAGAGCAGCTCAGAACCACCCCCAAAAGCAGCTTAAATGAAGATACCAGGCTTCGCTTGAGAGGCTGGGCTGCTGCCGCATCTCCCTGTTGGCTCTGCTGTGAGGACGGCACCACAAAGCACTGAGTATTTTATGGTGTGGCCGGCGTTATTTGAAGTCCGTTAACAGGATTTAACGCTGCAGAAGCACACTGGGATGCAGGGATGTCCCGCTCGCCCTGGGGAGCTCCCCACGTGCACCATCCACGTGCACGGGAACCGCTCTGTTCAGACAAATTCAGCACGGGACAAGCGTGCAAAGCCCGCACAGACGAGGCGTGAGGGGACTCTGGTGGGAGGGGGCTGCAAACCCTCCTTGTCACCAGCAAACCCAGCATTGACCTTAGAAATGCAAATGAGCTGTGCTCATGGCAGGAGGAGGGAAGTGTTTCCCTCCTAACAGGGACAGCTTGGATGACGAGTCCCGGCCGCGGCTGCTGTACGTCCTGGGAAGAGAAAGAAGAGCACGCGCTGGGAAGAGACACCGAGACAGCACAGGTGTTTTGGTGGCCCAGAGGAACTGGGCAAATGCGCATCATCCTCCCCATCGCCAACAGGGACACTTCCCCTTCTGAACTGCATTAATTTAAACCTCGGGCAGGGTTGCAGGACTTCTCTCCTTTAAGAGAAAGTTCATGAGCAAGGGGAGACCTCCGCTTTCTGGAAAACCTCGCAGGCTTCAGATGCAACTGTTCATTTCCCTGTGTTGAACAGGATCATGGATAATCACCCACAAATCATTTCTGCAGGGACGTTTTTTTTCCCCAGGTCAAGAGGCAAAGAAGCAAAGGTTACAGAAACTGAGAAAGGGGTGAAGCATTTCTATCAGGGATCTGTACTGTGAAGCTTTTGAGGCAGTAACACCCCCTTCGCTGTCTCCAAAATCAGCAGAGCGGCTACCAACTGCCTTCGGATGGGGATGAAGGGAACGCTTGTGTTGCACAGGAGCGGACGAAGAAGAAAGCTTCAGCTGCTGAACGGCTGCATTTCTAAAACCTCAAGGGTTTGAGTTCCCCCCCTCCACTTTTGGATGAAGAAGGAGAATAAATGGTGTTTGTAATTCTGCAAGCTGCTGAAGACCAAGCCACGTGGAAAGGAGCATTTGGTGTCAGGGCCTATTTGCAATATCGCTGGTAGGCTCATCCCTGGAGACACAGCGGATAAAAGCGCATTGCTAATAGCGGTGCTGCTCTGCCCAAAAAGGAGAGGAGATTTACTACAGTGATTTTGTAAAGGATGGCTGAGAAATTAAGAACAGCACTCATGCACTGCAGCTTTCTCTATCTTCACTAAATACCCAGCACTGGAAATGCCATCATTTATTTATTCCTTCTCTTGCAATCTTAGTTGGACATCGGCCCACGGTCCCATCACTTTACTGATAAAAGTGAAAGCTCCGGGTTAAAAATTCAGTATAGAAGTGTTCCCAACCAAGGAAAGACTACGGTTTTCGAAGTACCTGGGAGAGGGGAGGCTTGACTTGGCAGCAAAGCGGCCTCTCCTCTCTCCAGGCACAGTATCCCCACGGGTCCTTAGAGGAGACACAGTAATAGGCAAGAAAACTTGAAGACCTTTTGGAAAGAGAGTGTTTCCTCCCTGTGTTTGCATCCTCTCTAGTTTTGGGCTTTACCAGATTTCCACACCTGAGAGTCCTGGCTGACGGGCCAGGCGGGCGCCTCCTGGCCAAGATGGAGAGGAGCACTGTTTCCAGGGACCTGGGCTGAGGACATTCAAAACATCCCTGAGAAGCTGAAGAAGGCCAAAACCAAAAACCAAAACCACAAGATCTAAAAGATTTTGGATTCCTGGAGATGGTGCAAGGAGGGATGGCTCCTGAAGAGAGAACACTTATGGAAGTTTGTGGCATCATTGTCTTCAAAAGTGGAAGGCCAGAGGAGAATGTATTACTGGTAACGGCCTCTGCTTTGGCTGTTGTGCTCAAATACCGCTATGGGCTGAAGGGATGGAGCAAAGGCACTGTTAGTTCCGTATTTAACATTAGCCACATCATCATCTGACCTGGCATTCAGAGCAGCAGAAAACCTCCTTGCCCCACAGGCTTCAGGGGCAAACAGCCCCCCTGCGTTTTGCCGAGCCCTCCTGGCCTCCTGGGGCCGTCCTACAAGCTCGTCTGCCTCTGCCTGCCGGCTGGCACAGCCTGCACCTCTGTCCCTAAATGTCTCCTGGAACGCTTCTGCGGTGGGGAAAAGACAGTTTCCAGGACCGTTGGCTGGCCAGGAGGCGGGGACGTCAAGCAGTGATTCTCACCCCCAAGGCAGGGACATCAAGCAGTGATTCTCATCCCCGCTGCATGGTGCCTGTCCAGCCTCCTGCTGCCTCTCGGGGCTCTCCCCTGCACGCCAGGAGTGCTCAGCAGCCTGGTCTGCAACAGCTCCCCGCTTCCCAGAGGAGGGAGAAACCATGTTCACAGCATTACTCCTCATTGCGGAGACCAGGTCACGACACCGCTGGCCCCCATGCCATGCGGCTTTGCCACGGGAAGCTTGGCCACTCTGGGGATCTCCCTGGCCATCTGGAGGGAACGTGGGGTCCTGGGGGTAATTCCCAGACACCTGTAGATTGACAGATGGGTTTGGATGCAATAACCGCACCAAACACTTCTGTGCTTCGACAGGAGGGGCTCCCCCCAGCCTGCAAGGGAGCTTTAAGAGCAAACGTAATGCAAGAGGCAGCGCCTACAAACCCAGTCAGGTTCTGCCCAGAACTGTACGCATGGAAGTCAGTTCCTGAACTAGCTCAGCCTTGGCACACTCGAAGTCCAGATCACCAAGGGTCTTCCCCGTTCTGGAAGAGAACATTAATGTTCTCCTCTCTCTCTACACCCTTTCTCTGCTTCCACATGGACTGGCAAGGAGATGGTGCCTTGCAACGAGACTTCACTGGCTTCATCCTCAGCAGCTCCCTCTGTTCCCAGGCTTCCTGGGTCGGCAAGTCCTGGTGTCCTTTGCAGACTGGGCAAGCCAATGGCCTCCTTCTTTGATTAACCTCGGGGACTGCACACAATTATTTTAGCAGACCTCCTGCGTTGCAGACTGAGACTTGGTTAAGCCCCTTGAATACAAAATGACAAGACACAATACAGAATCACAGAACCATTTGGTTGGAGAAGACCTTTAAGGTCATGGAGCCCAACCATGCCTGTCCACTACTAAACCATGTCTCTGTGTTCTTCCATCCATCGCCCTGGGCTAGCTAACATAAAGACAGAGCAGGAAGGACACGGAACGGTGATGTTTTTACTTTACCGTTCACCAAAATAAAACGCTATCCCTCACATATGTCTATTTATTTTCTCCTGGGACAAGATGGTACAGAAAAGAATCACAACTGACATATGTCAATCATGCTGCTTAACATAAAGGGCAGTAGGAAAACTGAAATAATCTGAGAAAAACAATGCGCTTTCTTTCTGCCCAGTACCCTGAAGTTCAGATAAAAATGCATCAGGCTCTCAGCAACAGCAAAAAAGCGTTGATAGGAAACAGGGAGAGGCACCACGCAGATTCAGTGCTTGTACCCCGCGTACTGCTGTTGAGCCTTTAGCAGGGAGCGCACCACTGTTGACTTCCCGCAATGCTCAGTGATACAAAGCAGGCGCCGCTGGGAATATGAACACCTTTTCCAGGAGGGAGAGAGGCAAGCGTCCTTTCTAATCTTGCTTTCCACACGGGTAGGCACACAGAACTCTAACCTTAGGCTCCATCCATACCTGCTGTCATGGTACAGATGTTTACTTTAAAAAAAGAAAAAAAAATGCTCAACTAAAGAAAATTAGCCCAAAGATATTTGTTTTTATAAAAGAACTATTTGTTAAGCCTCTCCCAAACCAACTTTAGGATATTCATATTAAAATAACTGTTTGTGCTGCTTTGTGCAGCCTTTAAAATCTGTACCATAAATTACCTCAGTGCAATTTTACATGGGAACACTCTGACGGCTTGTTAAAATGCCCCTTTCCATCTGCAATTGTGCTGGGTGGAGAAGCTGCCCCCCCCCAGCCTTTGTTCACTACCCCACGCCTGGAGGGCCCCCGTCCCTGCCTGCAAGCCCAGCTCTTCACAGGAGCCTCGCTAGCACTTTTCAGTACAAATGAGCCACTTTTTTTCCCAAAACTTGGGTTGAATGATGAGGTACTTGAGATAACTAACTTCTTGCAGAGGAACAGAAGTGGGGCAGGTTGGAGCCAGAAGTCCATGATAAATTCCAGAAGCTTTTCCTTGATGGGAATTCCCATGCGCCTTCTCTGCCTGAGCTCCTCTTCCTCACAAAGGCAGTACCGCCACGTACGATGCCTTCAGATTCAGACTCTCAGCTCTATATCCACAGAAGCCCTACAGGTGATGAGACACTAAACAGGGCTAGGGATGACCACGCTATAGCAGGGCCCCTATGCTTGGATGAGTCCATCTGGAAGAGTCCTCCTTTAACGAGTCTGAGGTCCTACCACTATCAGAAAGGCCACTTGCGTGATTTCCCCCCATCGCTGCACAAGTGGCACGCAACAACAACAGTGGCACCCTCCAAGCTGCAGATCCACGGAGAGACCACGGGGAACAGAGCTGCTCACGGTGCACTCAGGGATGGGCACCGCACCGGCCCCATAGCAGTATGGCAGTGCTGCAGACACGCAGCACCAAGCTGTGCCGACGCGACTGACTGCTGGTGCTGTCACGAGCCCAGGTGGCCCATAACGCTGCTCTCATGCTCTGCCACATGGGGTCCCTGCCTCCTCTTCATCCTTCATCCAGCAATGCAGGAAATTCTAGTTCAGTAAACAAGGCCAGTGAAAACAGGACTGCCAAAGAGGAGTTCCATGGGAATATGGTTTCTTCTTTTCAGGCGTGGCTCTATTCCAGCTGCACGAGCGGAAGAGCTATGCCAAGCTGGATGCACTACGCTTTCCTTTCCGCCAAGGGAAAGAACCAGTCCTGCACATGAAGTGCGATCCGGTGAAAAATGAAAGCTATGGATCAGAAGCGCACATTGCACCATTGTGCGACATCTGCAGCACGAACACTGACAGGAGGACAGCTGGACTTTGGGGTCACCCCTAGAAGCAGCCCAAGGAGAAGGACCTGCAGGGAGGGGACTGGGGAAATGGAGAAAGCAGAAGAGCAGAGCATCGAGATGGGCACCAGGAGTACCAAAAACGACCAGTGCCTCTGCGAGAAACCCGGCTGGGAGCAGCAGGCAGTTACAGGAACACCCACGTCCAAAACAAAGCAAAATGGGTACGTCAAAGAGGGATGGAGAAGGGGCTTTGAGACCTTTTCTTCTGCCCTAGCTTAACTCTGTATTCATTACATTAACTCCATATTCTTTACGTGCATTATGGGCAGAATTGAAATAGTTAAAAAAAAGACAAATGTGCTTTATTTTCCATGATTTCTATCTGCTTTCAACAAGACCATCAGCTTGTATTTCTCACGCTTTATGCAAAGATTCAGGACAGGCTCCGTTCCTGAGAAGCATCACCAGGACAGACTGTTCTAAGTGTGAGACCAAGACAGCAGACTGCCTTCCCCAAGCCAAACCCAGGGGATGGGGTTCCTCCTCCACACATAAGTGCGGGCATGTAAGTTCCCACCACAGTTAATGGTGGGCAACTCAGTGGAGCACAGCTGAGACAACCTCCAGCATCCTGAGGGTGGGACGTAGCTGCCCCAGCGAGGACCCCATCCCGTGCCACAGGCGCCGATCCCACCCAGCCTCCCAGCCACGGCAGGAGGCAGCTCTGCCAGCCCCACACCAAGGCTGATGGGTCCACACTGATGTCTTAGACTCCCTGGTATGAGGTGCCCAGTCCAGGCAACCGACTCCAGCCTCAGGGCTGGCCACTGAAACTGCCCTGGGGATCTTGCCAAGGGAAGAGGAACCATGCAGCTGCACTTGAGGACAGCCCACAATTTTGCTTTAGTGCTGGATGAGCCTGTGAAATTAAAGCATAGAAATTTGCTAGTAATGGGGCACGAGGACATAGAAGGAAAGCTGAAGGACAGAAAAGTCCCCGTGCTCATCCCAGAGATCCCTCCAGTCCTACAGACAAGACAAGGCATCAGGCAAAAACCACTGGAAGCCACTCACCAGCCACGTGACGGGAGAAAAACTGAGATGTTCTGGCCCATTCTGGAGGATTCTCAGTGAACTTCACCAGTACTTCACTGAGAGGTAGGACATTGCTCTTGGCTGACAAACAGGTAGAGCAATTAGGAAGACGTTAAGCTAAGAACACAAGAGAAATGATTCCAAAGAGGGAAGCACAGCACAAATGCACTGTGTCAGAAGTAATTAAACCTATTTGACAAAGAATGTGAGGAAGATATTTTTCTTCCTCTCTGCTCATTGCAAAATGCTAGGAGGCTGGATAACAAGAACAAGGATGTGGACTCCTTCTACTGGTAACAGGAATTGTGATTTAACTGTCAGTACCGCAATCTACAGACCACAACACCATCTTAGAATATTAAGGATGCCTGATTGATCGTTATAAGAATGAGAAAGTCCTGAATGGGAAAGGAGGACCAGAGGAAGAGTTTACATTAAAATCCCATCATCTACCGTATGGCCACTGGTTCTTCAGGACAGGACTTTGAATGTATATGGATTAGCATCTGAAGCAGCCAGTTAAAACGTCCTTCATAAGATTTTGTGACAGACCACTAAAGAAAAAGGGCATTAACTTCTAAGTGTTTCTCTCCAAGTTGTATAAATTGACATCTGCACTATCAGGGCAGCTTCAACTTGAAGGGAAATGCTGGGTGCCCCATCCAACAAGCAATAAAATACCATTTCATTTTCTGAAAAGGAGAAAACTGATCACTTTTCTATAGACACTGTTTCACTCCACTGTCAGGGAATGCTACTTTGGGTCTCAGTGTAACGAATAAAAATCTGCTAAACATTTGACCGCTGTCGAGTCAACCAGGGATGACCTGGGAAGCAGAAAGTCCCACTAGCCAGGGGAGTATTTGATGCTTCCGAAGGGAATCAGCCAAGGGAATGTAGAGTAGGTAATCGATCAAGGGCAATGTGGGAAGTTTAAAATTAAACAGAGAAAGTAAAAGGCAACTGGGAGGTCCTGAGGAACAATTTCTGTGTGACCCAGAACTACAACTTCATAAATCAAAGAGGAGAACCACTGCCATGTGCGCCTCCCAGGTCAGCAGTGAAGCGCGGGCGGCAGTTACAAACAGAGACAACTCTAATAACGGGAAATGATGAACTAGATAGTGGTCATTATGAACTGAAAATTAGAAAATTAAGAATAATTACAGGAACAAATTACACAGGAGTAAAGAAACCCACATTGGGCCTGGCAAAGTACTATCAGAGAGGGGGGTTGCTGCTGCTGTTTAAATTTGATAATGGTGAAATAACCTCCCATCCCCGGTGCAGGCCAGTCGGTCACTGGGCAGACAGCATATAATTGCTAACAAACACAGATAGCAGAACGACCAGTCATCTCTTTTTTATTTTGCTGCTGTGGAAATACCTTATTTGCCTTTCCATTACCAAATAAGGATTTTTGGCACGAGCTACCTGGTATTGAATAAATTGTTTACGTCTATAGAACCCTTCTTATCTTCTCCCTGAAGATCTTCCTGGTCCAAAAAAAGTTAAGCGGCAAGTAAAACGATCCATGAAATTAAGTCAGAGAAATAACACTGATCCCAGGAAAATGCTGGGAAAATTGATTGGGAATTTAATTGACACAGCATTAAAGAATACCTGCATTGTTAACATCGCCCAATCAAGCTTTACAGTAAACAGGTCTTCCTACTCAAAGGTAATTCCTTTCCTTGGAAAATTACAAGTTTGATGGATGCAAATAGCTGTATTGATGCAAGACTCGCACTCGGCTGAGTCCTACGTGACATCAAAAATGAGTGGTATAAAATGTCAGCCAGGCATGTTCCAAATGATCAAAAATCCAGCTGGAAGAGCAGCAGTCAGAGCAGTCACTGGGCAACGTGGCCAACCACATGGGCACTGAAGAGGGTCTTCAGGGTGTTGGACTTCAGTCTATTCTAAATCTTCATCAATTACCCTGAAGTAAATGCAAATCTCTGATCAGATTTGTAGATGCCACAAGGCTTGGAAGAGCGCTAGGAGCAATCGGGGCTGGGCAATCCCAGACCCAGGAACAACAGACATGGAGACCCTGCTGGATGCATCTCAGACGCTACACATCGAGGAGGAGACGTGCACCCTGCAGTCACAGCTCGGGGACCTGCTCCTTTCTGGGGGCCAAGCCAGACCTCCCCAGCCACACCGCCACGGTCAGCAGCCCAGGGGGAGCAGCGTGCTCCCACCATGCTCTTTCCATCCTCCATCCCAGGCTGCATGGGAAGTCAACAGGAAGGAAAACAACCTCCCGAAAACCAACACAGCTCCCAAGCAAGGAACTGCTTAGCAGTTCCACTTCGTTCAGCCGATATGGGCCAAGTGACCCCAGGTTAAGGTGGGGACAGGAGGAACAGGAAGGGAAGCCCCCCCAGACCCTCCGTCTAGCAGGATGTAATGTGGGGTCCCATCCCAGAGACGTGCGGTCACCCCCATCTTCCCAAGCGTGGCCCCGGGAGGCCGGAGAGCAGGGACCTGCAGGGAGAGCCGTGCCTGCCCATGACGAGTGGCACAGGCAGGTGGCAGGCTGGTGGGTACCTGTGCTCTTAATAACCTATTAAAAATGGAGTAGTGACACATAAGCCACAAAAATGACAGGAAAAATGGAGAAAATACCTTCGAATGAAAGACTGGAGGAGTCTGGCCTCTCTTTAATTAAGGAAGGGAAGATTGAATGTTGACTTGATTACCATGTATAAATACCTTCATGTGAAGGCATTCCAGGTATTAAAGTGCTCTTTAATCTAGAAGATAAAGTATAACGACAGCTGGAAGCTGAAGCATACAAATTTAAATGAGAGATGAATTTTAAACCGTGAGGGTGATTAACCAAATAACGAAGGAAAGACACAGACCTTCTCTTCCCTGAATCAAGATTGATGACTTTCTGGAAAACATGTTTAAGCTTTGCTCAGTGTACACACACAGAGGGGGGTGAAGAGCGGCCTGCGAGGTACAGGAGGTCGGGTCGGACGGTACAACAGCTCCATCTGGTCTCAAACCCCAGGAACCTGTGAATACTGCGCAGCGGTTTTATGTCATCCTTCCATGTTCACAGAACAGACTGTAAAGCAAGCAGCAATGAAGCGGCTTTGCATAAGAATTAGGACTCCCGAGGTGAAGTGTCCAAGACTCCCTTCGCCCTAACAGTCTGTTCTCGCCTCTCATAGCATTCACCCTGATTTTGCCCTCGGTCCTGAACCAGATCCAAATTATTTGGTGTTTTTCCTTCTTCCCTCTCTACATTTAACAGAGCCTTTTCAGGACCCAAGAGCCTGCTCCTATGAGCCTCTACCCTTCTGTGAAATAACATCTGGGTTCAAACCACACCAGATCCAAAACCCTCACAGCATCCTTCCAAGCAGCGCACTGCACTCGGCAATGCAATATCCTCCAGAGAGCTGAATCAGCTTTACAGGAGTGGAGGGCTTTGGAAGGAAAGATCCCCCAAAAGGCTTGTAAAGTCTTGGGCAAAAAAGAAAGCCACGTGGAGCTGAGCTGTTCGGACACGCTCCAGGGCAGACTGATCGCGCTCACACGCTACCAGCTCTTTTTCATGTAAGCGGTTGTTCATCGGGACACTCTGGCAGGCCCAGACAGAGTGGCGACACCAGCAAATTAAACAGTATAAACATTCCTGGGCGCTATTCAAACGGTTTGGCAGAGTTTGGCTGCACCGGTTTCTACCTTCCCAGTTCAGGAGCTGGCAGAGACCATTCCCAATGGGCAGCTGCGTTATCCGAGAGGATACGAGAGGTTAACGGTGTGAACGACACCACACTCCGCCATCTGATCTCAGCACTGAAAATGGTCTGGAGACACCAAATTGCTGAGTACAGAGGCAGCCGGTGCTTCAGAATCAACCTGGAAAGCCACCCAGCTGAACCAGGAACACGGAAAGTTACTCATCAGATTGGAGTCTGCTCAGGGCTTGGAAACGTGCCCATGATGCACACACAGAGGTCCAACTCCATAATAACTGCTAATAAGCTGCATTACTTTAAACCAGGAACAACAAAAGCAGTGACTCCCCTCTCAGAATAAGCTGCAAGACTTCACAGCAGGGGAAATGGGGAGCGGTCCTCCCTCTCTGCCCCACTAGTAAGGAGAACATGCTGGGATCCAATCCTCACTTCCAACAGCCAGGAGCCTGCAGACGACCCAACAGCCAGCGCCCCAGCAACCAGACTGCCCTGAGGCGAATTTTGCTCACATGGATAGGAGAAAAAAATAGAAAAGAAAAAAAAAGAGGAAACCAGAGGCCAAGGTTTTATTTTCTTGACCCCCAAAATACTTCTTAAATCTTCTGATGCTTCATGAAGACATCCTCGGGCAGCAATTTGCCGCAGTTTGCATTCACCCAACTCACCTGTCCCAGAGACAGCCTCATCCTCCCCAGAATCCCACTGAAAGCTGGATGGCCCCACAGCTCTTCCATTTCCTGCTGCATTCCCGGACTCTGCATCTTTCCCACACGCACGCCACCTTCTCCCAAGAGCCTTCTGTAACCTCATGCTCCCAAACCCAAGCGTCATATGAAGACACACGACTGAGAAATTCAACCCACAGCCCTCTGTTCCAAACCTTACACATCGGACAACACAGCCTTTGCTACACCCCCTCAAGAACAAATGCTCCCCAGAGTCCCACTGTGTCCCCCGGACACTTTCTCCCCCAACCCTGTTCTGTTATCCCCCCCTCTCTGGAGAAGCCAGTCTTACCTCCAGTATCCGGATCATGAAAGTTGGGGTCCAGTCCCTTCTCCAGCAGTCTGCAGACCTTCTCCGCATTTAGCATCTGCACATACTCCATGAACTTCTTCAGGTTTGCCTGCAGCCGTGACACCCCAGGAAAACACAACACAGTGTTAACACCCCAATGTGAAGAAAGAAGCCACCAGAGGAACATCCCCATCCAGGAGACCCAAGGCAACCATTAAGATTGATGGGGCAGCGCCCACCAGAAGCCACAGCACGTGAGGTTATGCTGGGAATCTACACAGAACATGGTCCCTCCATCCCTCTCCTCAAGAATGGAATTGCTGGATCACCCCATGGAAACTGCCAGGGGCTGCCAGCCACCACCTTCTGCCCCCACCGCAAGTCCCCTGCTAAGGCACTTTCTGCTCATACACACCATGAGGGCAGGCACATGTTGCGTGTGCTTGTGAGACGGGCACACCGACAGGCACACCGTGCATTTGTCCATGACGCAGCACGGCGCTGGCCATGGAAGGCGCTGTGCCAGCTCCACAGCGTCCCAGCGATGGCGAACCATGCTGCCCGGGGCTTCATCCACGTCTCACAGCATCGCCGTGTACACTGTGTTGTGCCACAAGCTCGCTTTAAGGGCGTATCACCCGTCTGCCTGTTGAACTTAAAACACTGAGGAGGCAAGATCAGGCTCCTCAAACGCTGGCTGTTATTGCATGGCACAACGGGTATGGCTGCCACGCCGCCTGCTGTGGAATTCTGCTGTGTTCCTGGTGTAACTTTCTGCCTTTGGCCAAAGGCAAAACCTTGTTCTCCTGAGGGGAGTGCCCAAAAGTCCCTCCTTTAAGTCCACCTGGCCGGTTAGGGGTTGCTGGGTTTTCCCTTTTTTCTCTTTTGGACAGCTATACTTGATGAATCCACTCTTTTATTAAATTTCTAGACTCTAGAAATTGCAACTCTGCCAGGCAGGCAACGCTTGGATGGAGTACGGCGTGCAAATACCCATCTCACACACATTTCCAGTCCAGATCTCCAGACATTTGACTGCAGGTTGGCGGGGGGGTTTTGAGCCTATTTTAGTCAAGCCTTGCAGCAGCCAGCTGTGGGAAAGGCACTCTAGAAAGGGTCTGACACAGCAGAAACACCGTGCCGTCCACTGAGGGAAGTCTTTGGGAAAAGCTCAAGCCAAGCAGCCAAGCTGCAGCCAACGGTCAGGGAGCTGCTTTTGCTCCTGCGACCACTGCATAGTCCCTGCTCCCTGCAGGGGGGTTGGACGGGGTGACCTCTAGGGGTCCCTGCCAACCCAAACCATTCTGTGATTCTGTGATTCTATGATTCTATGATTCTATGATTCTATGATCAATTCTATAGCTGGCGGAACGCGTCTGGGCAGAGCAGATATTTCACCCAGTGAAAAAACCTCAAATTTCAACATTTTCCCCTACTCTGATATAGAAAAGCTGTACCGTTTATGAAGCAAACTGGATACCAAAGTGTTTCATTTTGAAGATGTCCAGTTGGAAAATAGAAAATGAAATTCTGAAATGCCAAACAGGCTGCAGGAACATGTCTAGTTCTTTTCAAAGGCCTCCTAAACAAAATTTCATCACATATTATTTTGCCTATTATTTTGATTTTGTCAAAATTTAACTTTCTAGGGGGAAAACTTAATACCCCTAGAACCAGTTTGGCAGAGGAGCCTGCAAATCCCCAAGCTCGGGACCCACAAGTTCATCTGTGCTATTTCTCTGACGCGCTGAGGGGACCGTGTTAAGGAGGAGACAGAAAATGTCACCAAGATGAAACTCGCCGAGGATGAGACAAATTAATGCTGGGCTGCGAAGCTGATTTAAACCAAATTCCGTCTCTGCGTGGTTAGTCTGCAGAACCAAGCCTAAAACGTATAGCACATGGTTTTTTAAAATCGGCACCATGGAGCCATGCCATGAACAAGCCAGGGCACACATTTAAAATTATATATCGCCATCTTAGTGCATGACCCCCTGCAACACTGCGCCGTGTCGGCAGAGCTAATGAGCTCAGGCAAAACCCTACAGTAACGCAGCTCCTCTGCACCCGAGCCCACCCTCGGGCTCTGCCTCACGTCCCTCACAACCACACCGGCCCAGGCAGGGCTGCCAGGACAGACCCTACGCAAGCGCAGGAGCAAGGAGAAACCACTCAGGGGGTAAAAAAGGGTTGGGTCACCTCCGCCGGGAAGCGCTGGAAACGTCTACGTGCAGTACAAGCAACTCCCCCAGCGCCAACGCTCATCACAAGCGCAGTGAAAGGGCAACTGGCAGCAACCGCAGCAGGGCACGAGCGCTGCCGTTTCTGGTGGCAAGACATCCCCTGGCCCTCGCCGCTGGGCGTTACTGCTGCCCCAGGCCCCCGCTCGCCTCACAAGTGCCTGAAAGCAAAATCCACCTCCTGCTTCAGCATCCCTTCAGCTACTGCAGCAGTACCGAAACACTGAAGGAGATCACAGCTGCCTGCCAGCAATAGCACAGACGGGACTTGACAACTCCAGCAACCGCCTCCAAGATGCCATCCCAAAATGCCTCTTCCCAACCGCCACCCGATGGCGCAGATTTAACCCTGTTCCTTCCGCTCCCGTTTGTCCACACGCCTCCTCTCCTCCCAGCAGCCGCCCAGCAGGCGATGCTAACACCCAGCAGATGATGCTCCATGCATGGCCCCACTAAACCCTGCGGCCAAGAACGGCGCTGCCGATCCCACCAAGAACTGCGCCAGTGGTCGCGGGACACGTGGAGGCACGAGCTGAGGAAGGGAACCCCACCAAGGAGCCCATCCCCTCGGCGCTGGCAGTCCCTGCCCACACAGGCCCCGGCACAGGCAGCTCTCCCGGGGCCGCCAGGGACAGAGGCACTTGTGCACTCCCTGGCAAGGCAAACTCCGTACGGCTGCGCAGCAATGGTGCCTCCCGGCAGTTTCACTTTCATGCTGCCACCAGACACATCCCAGGCGCTAACCTGAAGTTCTGCTCCCGAGGTTCGGCCAGTGACGCTCATTCCCAGCCCCAGAAATGCACCCTCCCCAGACCATCGGCACCCAGCAGCAGTGTGCTCGCTCATATTCCTAGTTTTCCAGGTGCTCAGGAACTGAAAACATTTCTTGACATGGGAAGCTGATGCACTGGGTCAGTGTTCAATGATGCTTTTTGTACTTAGGAAACTGAAGAGGAAGTGCATGAGCAAAAGGAGGATGCAGAGAGAGGCATCCTCGGTTCAGGGACCTGCATTCTCCCGCTGTAGATGCTCGTTTGCCATCACGGTCCCGTGCACCACGCAGGCGTTAATGGGGCTACACATGGAATTTCCCTTCGGGGGAAATCAATCACCACCCTGCATTTCCAGATGAAGAACATCCAAGGTATCGGACCAAATGAACAGCAGCACTTCAAAAATAATTCCTAAAGTCCAGAGGCTTAACCAGTTGGTTCTTACACAGGAAAACATTCTCTTTCCATGGGTTTGCAGCTGCCTCTCTGCTCCGCAGTGTGCCCCAGATGTGCAGAGCCCACGGTAAGAGGTTGCTACAATTCATAAATTTAATGCTATGGGGAGAGGGTAGGACACCAGCAGAGTGATTCCTGATCCTCCCTGGCCCAGTTCTGTTCCTCCGGTTTGTTCCTAGGCCCCAGGGAACAATGAAAATTCCTAAGAAAACCAAGAATATAGGCAGTGAAAAAGACCATTCACTGGAGCTCAACGTCATGGCATTGCAAGAATCCCAAGCCCAGGATTTAGGTGGCAGCCTTGTTCCACTTAGCAACAAACCTGAATTAAGGCATAACAAGAAAAGAGACCAAGAAAGGGGAAAAATAAAAAGATCGCAACCCAGACGGTGTCTCAGATCAGGCTTACAGCCTGGTCTTACTAAGAGCTGTGTGCGCAGCGGAGGCAGCGAGCTGTGGCAGGAGACACGGCCGAGCAGCCAGGAGCAGGGTCACCATACGCATTTCATTGCCAAAAGATGGTGGGTTGGGAACCGCACGTTTGGGCAACGCGGCAGCGACCGGTGCGACCACAGCAACGCGCCTGCGGGCGCTGGGAGCAGCAGCATCTATAAGCAGAGCAGCCCAACGCCTCCCATTACCAGACAGTTTTCGGTTTCTTATTCTTTACCAACAGAGGTATATAATTAGCGCAATTAAGCTGCTTTCCAGAATAAAGTGAGAGAAAAATACATTATTTCATTCAAGTTCAATTATTTCTATGACCACAGAGAGAGAGGCGGCTGTTTCTGTTGACAGAGCCCGGGCAGGTGGTCTCTACTTCCCGGATGGTTCTATGGCACTACACCAATAGCCAGATTTGGGCAATAACAGAGATTGGATTAGGTAAAAGAAGAGGAAATGGCTAATTGAGGCATCCTGTTCACTATAAGCTTGAAACCATCACATCAAGATCCAGGGCCTCTCGCCCTCGGAGGCCTCACCCACATCTTGGCTTTGCAGCCCAATAACTGGAGAACTGAAACCCCCGTCACCCTCCCTGCTCACTCCCCCACCTCCTGGGCACCCTTCAGGGTTCAGCACTGGGAAGCCTCCGCGGGGGAACCCCAGCTCTGCCAAGGCGCCTGCTGCCAGGCGGGGTGTGCAGTCCCCCCTCGGCAGCCCCGGACCTCTGCCCGCAGCCCCCGGCTGCCACCTCGGCTGCTTTGGGCGAAGCAGCCCATCCCCAGCGAGCCGGCGTAGCCAGACCTGGGGCACCCGACATTCGAACCACCACCAGGCCATGGCACAGGTCCAACCAAAATCAGCGCAACGCCGCGCTGTGCAGCCCAAGCTGCCAGGCAATCCCCGCCCACGGCGTGGCCGTCCCTGCCCGCCCCTCCTCGCAGAGGGGACGCAGGGGCTCTCGGGGAGCTACCCCCCACCCAGGTGCCACCGTGGCCCCTGCAGCAGCCCCCGGAACTGCAGCACGCATCGCGGTGCCAAACCAACACCAATTTGATCCTGGCTTTGATGCCTTCACTCAGGTAAGACTTCAGTTACACTAAAGGTACCTCCCGTCCCAAAACTGCACCCGTTTCACCTGAGCCTGCGGCCCGGCCGTATTTACAAGCAGTTATAAAAGTGTGCTGGGTAAACGGTCCTTCTGCCTCCAGGCATGAGTTCAGGTGTGCTTTTGCCATTCAGAACCAGAAGCAAACACTTGGCTTTTCAAATCAGCTCAAACCCCTCAAACAAGTCCCACCACGTCCCTTGCTGGGCACATGGCAGCCACTTCCCTCAGTGAAGCCAGCGCTGGTATCTACGTTCTTCCATGGCGGTTTTTCAGCTTATGCTGCACAGAAAAGCTTTCCTATCTGATTGTTTTCTGTTTCAATTCAGCGAGAAACACAGAATATTTTCCTCATTATTTGGACTGATTCACTCAAAGCAGGAAGGAGGACTGAGAAAGTACGGAAGCTTGTTTTCCTCCCCCAATCTATGAATAAAACCCTGGTGGGAAAGGAATGAGATCTCCTTATTCTAAGAACTTGAAGGATTTGGGGCCAGGTTTTGAAATGTCTTAAGGTGACCAGACATGAGGAGAGTGAGCAAATGTCAGACTCCCACCGACATCAAGGGGAGCTAAGCAGACGCCTGAGCTGCTCAGGCAATTCTGGAATCTCACCAGACGCTTGCTTTTTTTCTGGCACTTAACTACCTTTGAGAATTTGTGATGAGAACCACTCGTACAAACCAAATCTTTCTGTTTAAAAGATCAGTTAGCTTTAAATACAAAAGATACGTACTGATTAATTTATTCTTCATATTCTGTGACCAGTACATTCAAGCAACAGTTATTTAAGTGATAAAGACGCAATCTAAAATGTTATTTTGCTTTAATTTTAATTGAATTTCAGCTTTCAAATGCAGTTTGATACAAATCAAAAGAATAAAAAAATAATGAGAAGCCAGTAAAGGCGTGACATCCCATTTCCTATAGGCAAAAATTAAAACCTAAACGTATTTATATGGAGTTATCTAATGGCTTAAGCAAACACTCACAATGGATCTTCCTGGGAGCAACAGCACCGTATTTAGTGTGGAGATTACGGCGATTTGCAGATCTCTGTGCCTGCATGGCCACACTACCCCGAGCAAAGCAAGCTCTCCCTGGGGAGGAAAAACCCCGAGACCCAACAAAAACTCACGCAAATAAAATCCAGCCTCAGAGTAAGACTCCACCTTGCTTTTTTAAGGGGTGTTTTAAGCCTGTTATTTCCCAGGTGCCTTCGCACAAGCAGCAGTAGGTGGCACAGCCCAGGCAGGGGTTGGGGCCCAGGGGCTGTGGGCAGGCGGGACCCATGGCGCCGCCGCGACCCATGGCGCCGCCGCACCAGGACCAACCAGGCCTTTAAGGAAACCGCGGCAGAGCCAAGCTTGTGCCTCCTGTACCGCCCGCCTGCTCCCTGGAAACCCTGTGGGAAGCAGCCCCTGTCTTTGGGGTCCTCCTTCTTGTGGGTGCAGCTGCGCTGCTCCCCGAGGAGCAGGATCCTCACAAGGAGAGGCAGGAACCAAAGCCCGGGTCTGCCCTGGCCCTCTGGGCTGCTGCCCAAACCGCAGCGCTGATGCTTCAGCTGGGCTCACGCGTTGCTCCCCAAAACGCCCGCCTCAGCAGATGACTCCTGGGCAAGTTTGAGGCACTCTTCCTGGCTTACAGGAGTGAGGAGGAGGTTCGTGCCAGCAGCGCCTGGGGACGGGGCGCAGCTCCCGCCGCCCAGCTGGCAGCCGCCGCGCCGCAGCCCATTATCCTCTGCTAGCACCAAGCCGCAGGAAAAATCAACGCCCTCCAGAAAAGAAAAGCTCATTGAGAGGAAACTGGTGCGAGGGAACAAGCTTCTCTCTCTTGAATCGAGATGAAAGAAAATAAATGAGATATTCTTCTTGCAGGGAAATTATTCTGTCACTCGCTATTCAGCGCAGGCTGGGCGCCGTGGGAAGCCAACGGCAGGCACCCAGCTCGGGTGCTCTGCAAGGGTGGAACAACAACACAGCCCTTTCACGCCCCGCACACGCTGGTGCTTCCAGCAATTCCAGCACCAAGGAAACACTAATTTGTTCTCAGGGTCCAGTTTGCCCCAAACAGCAGCTGGGATTAAGGCAAACCATCTGCTTTCCCGAGTGCGGTGGCTGCCGAGGAGCCTCAGGCCCTGGAAGAGGCCGGAGAAGACGGACCTCCTCCCTCGCCCCGGCGGCGTGACCGGCGCTCACGCGGGCCCTTAGGCAGCGGCAAACGGCCACCGCGCCGACCCCCGCAGGAACGCCAAGCGACCGAGCTCATGACACCGCAACAGCGTTCAACCACCGTCACAGAGGCGTCTCCCCACCCACCCAGAGCACCCCCAAGGCGAGCAGGACGGAGGAGGCCAGGCCCTGCGGAGGCCCGGGGCCAGCCCCCGTCCTGCCGGCACGCCGGCTTCGGCCGGGACAGAGCCGAACTCCATCACAGCCGCGGGCATGGGGCCATGTTTAGATTGGTGCTGAAGACAGCGCCAGTAACCCAGGGCTGCGGTCGTCCCTGCTGAGCGGGGCTTGCACGGCGCCAAGGGCTGCTCTGCTCCTCACCCTGCCCCGCCAGCGAGCGGCTGGAGGGGCACACGGAGCTGGGGGGGGGACACACACGGCCAGGACAGCTGACCCCAACTGACCCTGGGGTGTCCCAGACCCCAGGACACCGTGTCCAGCAATAAAACCTGGGGAAGGAGAAGGAAGGGGGGGACGTTGGGAGCGATGACGTTTGTCTGCCCAAGTCCCTGTCATGTGTGATGGAGCCCGGCTGTCCTGCGGATGGCTGAGCACCCCTCTGCCCATGGGAAGCAGGGAATGAACCCCTGATTTTGCTTTGCTTGCGCACACGGCTTTTGCTTTACCCGCTAAACTGTCTTTATCTCAATCCACCAGTTTCTTCACTTTTACTCTTCTGCTTCTCTCCAAAGATGCTGAAATCCAGGCTGGCTGTTGCCGATGGTGGCCCAGACGGGCTGTGATCACCCAGGGCAGCCTTCGCATGCTCAGCCTGCCCTGCTTGTCTGGGTAGAGGAGGAGAAATCGGAGACACGCGAGAGGTCTCCTGCGCAAAGAGGCAGGACAGGGCTTGTTTGCGCCCAGCCTGATAACCCAGCAGGTGAGGTCCGATGGATTTCTTGCTGCAGGGACGCAGATGGCGCCAATGGCAGCGTGGAACAGCAAACAGCAAGACACCACCCTGCCCTCCATCCTCAAGGTTTGAATCCTTGCCCCAGCCTTGATCACCTTCAGCCACTATTAACGCAAAATCTGCCTTCAGCCCGGGCAAGTGCAATCCTCCAGCCTGAAGGTGGGTGCAGCCCCCCCCACCCGCTGCCTCTGCCAGCGCACACCGCACCAGCACACGCGGCCACTCCCAAAGCAGCGCCAGCAGCCCGTCGCCGCCTGCACCGGCTCTTGCTGCTGTCTCATCCCGGCATCGCCATAGCCATGGCGTTTGCTCCCCTCACCCAGGCATGCTTTGGGCGAAGCTATCCCCCACGTCCCGCTGCTCCGCAGAGCAGTGCCACCGTCCCCTCCTCACCACAACCACCCGTCTCATGCGCTAACCCCAACGCGAAAGGTGGTGACAGTCACGCTGCAGACCTGCCACGGGTGTTGTCCACCAAGCTGACACTTCCCCGTTGCTTCATCACCCTTGGTCCGCTCGCAGCCCCTGCCTGCACACACCCCAGCCCCAAACCAGGGACCCCATTCTTCTGTAACTGTGCAGTTTGCAGTGCAAGAGGAGCGCCGTCTGTGGCCAGCGCTTCTGGCTCCACGCTAATGTCAGTCGTCTACAGTGGTGATGGCATACGTGCTCCTAAGAACTGCTCTAAGCATGCTTTACGTGTGCTGCTTCTTCCCCCTTCAGGGTGGCAATACCGCAAGTTTCTTGGTAGCTCAATGTCCTTCGTGGATCTTTTGGCAAATGCCCGTTTTTCTGCACAGATTTCTCTTTAGAAGCACAGGGCATTGCCCTTCTCTAACACGCATTTTTCCACTCCCATTTCTACAGTGGGAAAAATACCTACAAGAAACGTCACTGCCTGCAGATCCCAAGAGGCACAAGGGGCTGAGGCTGATTAATTTTACCAACTCACTTTGTTATTGCTACACGAAATCGGTTTCCCCACTCCTTAGAACAAGTCCACCAGCACTCAAAGGGAGGAGTCGGTTTTATTTTTCTTGTTTTCTTTTTCAATGGCAATTAAGCATCATGTTTCAAGGTCATTAAAAAGACTCAAGTAGCGTATCCTGACAGTGAGAGTCGGACTCTAAACTTTGAATATTTTCATACTTTGCTCTCATTCAGATGAGACCATGAGACCGACCTAAAGCTTCCATGCATAGCACAGCCTCAGGAGCATTCCACCACCCTCTTAGACCTAAAGCCAACCCTCCCAGCACTTTAAATTACTGCATCTCAGAAAAAATGGCATTTCACTGCCCAAGCCACCAGGCATTGCTACAAGTGGAGGTATTTAAAAGAAGGATAGATGAGGTGCTTAGGGATATGGTTTAGTGGTGGGATGGCAGGGTTAGGTTAAAGGTTGGACTCGATGATCTTAAAGGTCTTTTCCAACCAAAGTGATTCTATGATTCTATGATTCTATGAAGTAAGAGGGAAGCCCCATGCCTGGAGTGACACACGTGGTCTGCACCACACCGCAGCGGCACCACACCACGCATCTGCTCTCCCAGAAGAACACACCAACCCCTAAACGCACAGACAGAAGCGGAAACGGCCGCAGCAGCCGACCCAACGCGTGAGCCTGTACGAGCCTGAGGTGCTGGAGGAGCCGCTCCCCGAGTCGGCCCAGAGACACCTCCTCGCTGTGCATTGGATGCAGGGAAGAGCCCCCCCACCCAGCCCATCCCTGCCACCAGCCCCGCAGCATCCCTCCACAGGGCTGGTGGCACGGCGGGAGGATTGTCCCCCCCGGCCCCTCATCTGGCATCGCCCGGCGCAGCGCAGCAGAAGCAGGCATCACCGTGCTCTTCGCTTGAGGTCTGCGGCCCCCAGCAGCTTGCCAGCTTTCTCTCTGCTCAGCCAGCCCCCGGCCCAGAGAGGAGCCCATGTCCCCCCACCCTCCATCCCCCTCTCACCCTCAAGCCAGCGGCCGGGAGGCTGCCTACGCATGCTCCACGCTCACCCCCTCCCAGCGAAACAGCGTCGGTCTGTGCTGGGCGGGTAAGTCACGCTGCCGGCAGCTCTCAGCACTGGCATCGCTCCGAGTTGCCGGCACAAGCACATCTCCCCCTCGCGCCTCTCCTGGCTCTACCCCCCGCGGCTGCCTCTGCCACCCCCTCACACTGCGCCCCTGCAGGAGCAGCCCCGGGGCAGGTCAAGGGCTCCTCTTTGGCCCCCTCAAGCACTGCGGCCCACGGTGCCCACGGGCCCTGGGAAAACACCAGCCAAAGGCAACGCTCATCAGCATCCTCTCAATGGAGGCAAAAGGAAGCAGAGACGCCCAATCCCGCTCAGATGCCGTATTTTATCAGCAAGGGATGGTTTAAAAATAAAGAAACAACATGAAAGGAATTTGGTTTTTCAGTAGAAATTAAAGCATGGAGATTAAATGAGTATTTAATAAAGTGCATTTATGGCTACCACACGCTGGTAGGGGAAGCCCTCAGATGCTGCTGCTCAGGTGTCCCTGTGGCAGGCGCCTCCAGCCCTCCCTCCAGCAGGCACAGTCCCTCACTGGCAAGGCTCAGGAGGACCTGGTGCCAGGAATTTGCTGCCTGGATATTCTTGTGCCACCAGACAGAAGCCTCATGACTTTAATCTTCGTGAGTCAAACCTGAACCCTAACAGCATTTTGTTTCTCGTTTCTGCAGCTCTGCAAACCAAAGACAGAGGAGCTGCTGCTTGCAAACAGAAGCCAGAGGACCTGCTTCTTCCCACAAAGATGATTTTCACCTTTGGGGCAGGTCAAGCCCTTTGGGAGAAGGTTTTCTTCCCTTCCGCTTTACGTCTGTGGCTCCACCTAGCTCAGCTCCTGCTGTTGTAGCTGTTAACTGAAAATTCACAGCCCTTGCCGTCCTGTCCTTGCAGAGCAGATGTGACCAGAAGCAAAGCACCACCCTGCAGGCCCGTGGCAGAGGCAACACAGGCTGCCAGGAGGCCGAGGAGGAGGCACCGGTGCCCGGGTGCACCTCCGCGGTCGCCCGGCCCTGGGCACCTCCTGCGCACGTCTCGGCGCCGCTGGCTGTTGGGCGAGAGCAGCCGAGCGGCTGAGAAGGGTCAAGGCAGACAACGGCACGCGTCTCGTCAGAGGGCAAAAGGAAAACAGCCAACAGGCTGCCCAACCCTCAGCAGGGAGCGCAAGCTCTGCACGGGGGGGTTCCGAGGCAGCTCGTGATACACAGCAACAAGGGAGCCAGCAGGGAGCCCCGGGGTCCTGGCCAGTCCCGCGTCCTTCCTAAACAAGGACCCCCAAAGCCTCTCTGCGTGGACTTCCCCAGCACGGTGCCCTCCACACATGGGCCATCCCCACGAGCCTCTCCATGCCACCATTCCCTGCCCCAGCCCCCCCGCTCCCCCAGCCTTGCCCCGAAAATGAGTTTGATGGGGGCTGCAGTGTCCCCATGCCACCCAGCAGTTCGAATGCTGCCCAGCACGCTGGAGCCACCCAGCTGCGCAATGGCCACTGCGCTACTGGAGTCCACCTCCTTCCTCCTGTCTTGCAGTTCCCACATGCCCCGGCCTCCCAGGAGCCATCAAAGTCCCCATGGGACTACGTGCCACCTGAAGGCACAAATACTAGTGGCAGCAGAAATCTTCTGATGGTTCCAGACCTCTCCACAATTACTTTTCTTAATTTCTTAGGCAAAGTCCCAATCATGGGACCACCACAGCTGTCCAGGGGAACGGGAGAGGGCAACCAGCCAACACGCGCCCGAGGCCTGGTCACCATGAGCATCCCTGATCCTCCAGCTGTGCCACCTGGGGCATCCCTGCCCGCAGAGCCTGGTGGCTTTGGTGGGGCTTCTCTCCTCCCAGGAAACATCCACGCATGCAAAAGTGCCATTCCTGCCACACTCCCTGTTCTCCAAACACCCAGAGGGTCCGTTCAGCGCCTGCACTGTTAATCTTGACACGTCTTGATCACTGCCCACAACGTGTGGGGGCTGCAGTAGACCAAGAGCACTTTCTACTTCACATGTGGATCCTACCAGCAGAATCCTGACCCCAACATATGGGTGAAAGCCAGAGACAAAGCAGCGAGCCTGCGTGCAGGGCAGAGGCATGCTGCAGCCTCTCGCCAGGGAAGGGAAGGCGTGCTCCTCAGTGTGCACCACTGTGCTCTCCAGGGACTCTCCGTGCCAGAGAACGACGGGCTGGCTGAAGAGAAGCTTCATGTGCTCCTCTGCCTCACCACCCTGTGGGAAGCTGACCCCACACTCCCGCAGAGCCCAGTCCAACCACACCTGCCTGCTAGCACACGGGAGCCGTGCCAGTCTGTCCCTGCGTGGGCGCCCGCCATGGCTTAACGGGGTCCCTCAGCTTGCACTCCCACCTAAACCACCCCAGGCTTCAGCAAGCCCCATCTATTTCTCATGAGTGCTCTGCAGTCTGGCAAGCAGGGAAGACTGAAACATCCCAAAACCCGGTGTCCTCCCGGTGACCAGCCACCCTCAGCGCTGAACAGTGGTACCCGGGCTTTGAGCTCGTCAGCTAGACGCCAGCCTTACCTTCGTGTGGAGCTTGGCAAACTGCTTGTCATCCAGCAAAGTCTGGGTGTAGACGCGCCTTTTGTACCGGAACTGCAAGAGGGAAGAATGTCAGATATGAGATGAACAAAGCCCACTCAGCACCAAACCGCTCTCACGCGGCTCCAGTCAACGTCATCTTGCGTGAAGGCACTCGGTCTCGGTCTGAAAACAACAACAGATACAGAATACCCTGTTCTCCTTCATAATTTGCTCTAATAGTTAATTGCTTTCCTCACTAAAGAAATTCTGACAGTTTTTCACATGAGTCTGTCTGGCTTCAGCTTCCAGATGGTGTGGGCTTTGTTCTGCTGCCTCCCAATTAATTAGGGATATCTCTAACAAGAAAATGGTTTTCCCCAGGACGGTTCTTATGCAGGTGGTCTAGAGCAGACTTCCCTGTCAGCAGACGGAGCTCTACATCTCCCACTGAGGGATCTTCTCGTCTCTTCTCAGATCATCGCTGCCGCTCTCTTCTGTGCCGTGCCTCTGCCCAACGTCCTTTCAAGTACGCTGGCTGTCACCCCCACGCTGATCCATCACCAATCACTTCCACCCCAACCACTCCCAGAACACACTCTCTGCTTGCCCGGGCGCACGCTGCAGGACGACAGGCTTGCGCTGTGCCACAGCCTCATGCTGGGAAGCACTGTTTGGTTTTTTGACCAAAAGGCTCAAAAGTTTTCTTCAGAAACTTTCTTTTCTTTCTTTGCGAGCAATCCCTGTCCCTGTAGGTTTGTGATTTGGCTACTTGGAGTGTGCTTCAACAACGCTTACCACCGCTGATGTTGCTGTATTCCTGCCAAGCTTTGTGTAGTGGGACTTTGTCGGCAGTGATTTTGCATTGACACCCCAACCCCTGGGGTAACCACATCAAGCCTGACATTGCTCCCCAGGAGACCCCACTAGGAACACACCCACGCAGAGATGATCGCAGCGACAACCACTTTGCGTCACTGATCAGCTGCCAGTGGCACTTGTCCTACTGACGTTTTGTAGTGCTCATCTGGAGCTTTCCCATCATGTAGAACACAACCAAGTACACCCAAGTGGCTGCTACCTTTGTGTCGTTATCTTTATCAAGCACAATTACAATTCCTTCAAGAATGAACCTGGATTTGTTTGACCAGATCTCTTTTCACTGCAGGAATTGTATTCTGAGATTTTGACATGCTACGAACATAACCCTCCATCAATATTTCATTATTTCAGCTGGAACCGACACCGAGCGGTCTTTGGACGGCAGTTACTAAGCTCATCCCACCTACTTTTCAATACTGGCAAAATACCAGCACATTCTCAGTCTGTCACAAACTTGTGCCACCGGGCAGGTATTTTCTCACCCAACTTTTTTTTCTTTTTAATCATTCCAAGGTAAAAATTGTCTTGCCCATTGATTCACAGATGTTAGCTCTTTGCAGATGCTGCCAGCATCAGGGATCCTCCGTGCATCCCTACGCAGCCGTGCCAGCAACCTTCGGTGGCTCCTCTTCACGCCCAGCACCACATTAGAGGGTCTGCAAACGAACTCCACTCCCAGCCTCCACCCCCCAGCCCTGGGCCGAGTGGCTCTGCAGACCACTCGCCTTCAGCTTCTTGCCCAAGCGTGCCGGCTCAGGCGGAAGGTCCTGGAGGGCTCCCAGCTGCCCCATGCTATGCAGACGGGGGCCAGGGTAGTGCATCCACGGGGCAAGTCCGACAGAGGGAAGCCAGGCTACGTCATCTTCGTTGCAAGAGCAACGCATGCTGCCTCCCAGGCGCAGGGCAAAAGCCTCATCTGAGAAGAGTGAAGTTGTACAACATGGAGTCAGCTGCTAAAAACTGAGCAGCAAAACTTCTGAAGCACAACCGAAGTGGGCAGCTGACCCTAAGCCAGTCACATCCCAGCAGTTTTGCTCCAACAGCTCGCCCCTGGACCGGAGCAGCACAGGGAGCACAGACAGGCACAGGAATTTCCAAACCTCATTCAAATTTACATGGTGCATGAACTGAACGTGTGGTGATTAATAACAGTGATGTCCTGGTTTCAGCTGGGATGGAGTTAATTTTCTTCCTAGTAGCTGGCATAGTGCTGTGTTTTGGATTTAGTACTAGAAGAATGTTGATAACACGCTGATGGTTTCAGTTGTTGCTCAGTAGGGCTCAGAACACTCAAGGACTTTTTGAGCTTCTCCTGCTCGGCCAGGGGTATAACAAGCTGGGGGGGGGGGGCACAGCCAGGACAGCTGACCCCAACTGACCAAAGAGCTATTCCAGGCCATAGAACGTCATGCTCGGGGGGGTTGGTTGGTCAGTCGGTCAGGGGGAGAGTGATTACGGCTCGGAGCGATCGCTGCTCAGGACAGGCTGGGCATCAGTCAGCGGGTGGTGAGCAATTGCATTGTGCATTACTTGTTTTGTATATTCTGTATATTCTCTTACCATTATTATTATTACTATTGTTATTCTTCTCTCTTATTAAACTGTCTCTATCTCAACCCACGGGTCTTACTTTTTTTTTTCCCCGATTCTCTCCCCCATCCCACTGAGGGAGGGGGGGAGCGAGCGAGCGGCTGCGCGGTGCTGAGTTGCCAGCCAGGTTAAACCATGACAGGTGAGAAGACAGTGGTGTGTTTGGCATGCAAACAACATAACTGTCTCATTAAGGAGGACACAATTAGCTTCTGATAGTAGGGAACAACCAGTAAGGTAACACAGGATACAGTGGGTACCCCCAAATGCACATGAGGGCAACTGGATGCCTGCAGATGGGCAGGCAGACCCCTCTGCACATTGCTTGGTCACCAACGCACTGTGTTGGAGCTGCTACTGCGTCCCAGTAGAGGAGTCTGGAGTCGCTGCAGCTCTCCCTGGCGTAGAGCAGAGCCAGCATCCCACCTCTCCGGCAGCCACTGCAGGTACCTGCTCTTTAATGTGGGTTTTCTGTCATATGCCCAAACCCCTCATTCATCTGATTACCTTCATTAGCCCTGAGGGCTGATTTATCTTTTGGGTTCAAGAAGCCTCAGTGGTGTCAGCATAGGACAATGTAAATACATTCCAGATTTGGGTTTTCCAGCGGGATTCTCCAGTGCTCAGCTGTCATTCTTACCAAGCTACGAAGAATTGAAGTGACACACAACAAATATCCATGCCAAGTCTGCATTTAGATGTGTGTGCCAAGACATTAAGTGTGGACATTACGCTAAATTATACAAAACCAAAGCATTAAAGCCTGCATAAGGAACATTAAAGAATTCACTACCTCATAGGTTTATTTGCAAGCACTCCTAATGTCATTCCAAATGTTTTTGTCTACGTTAAATGTTAGTTTGCAAAGAAATTGTGCTGCACTTTCTTTCCAAATTAGTCAGGATTAGTTATAACAGCAGCACTCACGCGTGCATTCATAAGAGCTCGTACAGCTCAAGTGTGTAATGCTTTCTGAATAGACTTGGTGGGTAAAATAGAGCACAAGATCCCTAAATTTAGAAGCCCACATGCAGGTCACTAGAGTCCCATCACAGCCAGTGACAGCCCATGGAGCCCAAGACGCACGGCAGGTCACCTCAGAAGGAACACCTGCGTGTGATCACCTGAACCCCAGCCCAAGGCAAAAGCTATGGTGAGTGTAAGTACACAGCGAGTTCAGTGCATGTCTGCTTTGCTTCAAAATAGTAGGGATTTTCCTCCATTCTCATTACACAAGCGAGGTCCGTGCAGGGACAGTCATCTGCTGTCAATGCATGGTTGTGTTCCAGCCTCTACAGTAACTGAAAATTAAATAAGATAAACCCAAGCCCTTCAGCCTTGTATTCAGAGACCTCCCTGACTTCCCTCTGCCCCTAGGAGTCTGGCTTCCCTTCCATTACTGCAGCTCCCCACGGCAGTTACGCACCACCAGAAAAAAGAAATTTTGATCAACAGGGTCAGAAACCAGGGAAGCCGTTCCACGGGGCTCTGACAGATGTCACGAAGCTCTCGAGCAGAGCCCCCAGCAGCTAAAACTGAGGCATTTGCCGCAGCTTTCCCTCAATGGAAGCTCCGTGAGTAAACACACACCCACACAAACATCTACGCTTTCACTCCTGGAAGGGAAACAGGGGAAAAAAGGGGAGGGGGATAGGGGGCATTAATATCTGTGGTGCCTACAGAGACTACAGTGGGAGGGATCACAGAAGTCCTACATACCTATGTACATATACGTATGTATGCATGTATATCTATAGACATAGACCTAGATATACACACTTTTTTTTTTTAAAAACAAAAAAACCAAAAAAACCAAAAGAAGATGGCTACCTCCAAGTAGGGGACAGGAGTGTCCGGATTCAGGGGGTACTCCCTCAGCAGGCGCTCCTCATCCAGAAACTTCCCGGCCCTGCCGTTGAATGCCGGCTGGAAGAGCCCGTAGTTCAGAACATCCTTCAGGCTGTGGTTCAACGTGCAGAGGATGCGCTGCTTGGAAACCCACACGGGGACATCTGGGTTCAACCTCAGACACTTCTGTGGAGAGAGGCAGGGGGAAATTAGAGCCAAGCATCACCAAGGTCCCGTACCCCATAGCTGCTCCCAGGAACAGCCACAGTAAGGACAAGGACGAGGATAAAACGGGAAAGCCACGATCCTTTCCCTGTCAGTGGATTACGGGAAGGGGAAATGAAGAGTGAGAGCAGGATGAGACTTCGCAGATCCCTCCTAACGCATTTTGTGGGGTTCAAGACAGACTCAAACCCTGTAAGTTATAACATCCTATAAAACATGAGACACGTCAGAGAATATTTTATGGCCTAATAACAGTATAAGAGCAAAACTTCACTTAAAAATCCCCGATAGGGTGTAAAGTATCTATTGACTTCTCCACCACAGACCTCATAGGTGTGCAAACGAAGGAGGGATGAACGGCAAGCACCCTGAGCCCTGCCAGGAGCTGAGGGCATCCAGCAAGGTCCTCCCAGAGGCAGGCGGGGAGGAGAAGAGCCTGCACGGGGACTCGCACTTCCCCATCTCACCCCGCGACTGCAGCAGGTTTCCCCGGTACCGTAAGCAGCTTCCCTCCCTCCTCAGGACCCAAGGCATCCAACATTTACAGCCCATCACCTTCAGGCTGTACTCCCTACAGCTGCGGCTCCCGGTGGAGCGGGCCAGACATGGGAACCTGCCTTGGCCAGAGCCCAAGAGCCACGCAGCCCAGCGCGGGTGCTGCCGCGCCGCCGCCGGACCCCCTCCACTGCGGCGGCCGGGCACCAGGCTCTTCGCAGCATCCGCTCCTGCGGGCAGAGAGCAGGAAAGCAAGGGGGTGCCACGCTGGCAGCGCCAGAGGTTGTCCCACAACAGCCCGGCCCCATCGGCAGCCACCATTTCCCCGCCCAGGTCCCCGGTTTTGCATTTTGGCCCTCAACCTTTCCTCGCTCCCATCACTTTGCTTTCCTCCTTGTTTGTCCCTCCTCCCCCTCCACACTTTCTGCGCAGGAGAAGACAGCATTTAGCCTTGTTTCAGCATTTCACTTCAGAGCCACAGCTGGGCAGCCCTGTTTAATGCTCCCAGTTTTCGTGCTGGAAGGCAGAGGGAACAACCACGCTCCCTGCCCCCAGCAGCCACCACTCTCCCCAGCTGAGCCCTTGCGATGGGGGACTGGAGGTGCACGCCGTGTCCAAGGGACAGACCCACAAGGCGGCATAAGCACGTTTTGTCCAGGAAGGCGTTGAGGCCCGAAGACAGACATCTATTTGGATTTCCGAACAGACCGACCGACTTGACCCCCACCTCCTCCGCGTGCCCAGGGGCACTTCCAGCAGCCGCAACGGACCCACGGCGCCAGAGCTCCCGTCACTGCCACCCCATGTCCCCACCAGCCCAGGAGAAGGACACTCACCCGGGCGTCAGAAGTAACCGCGCATCCTCCCTCACCCTTTCAGCCCCACTTCCAACTCCAGAATTTAACCCCAGGGCCTCTTTCAGCCCCTTGTCCCCTTAAGAGCACCTTTTTGGTTCTGTGGATTAAACAGGCACTGTTCTGAAAAAAATTGAGCAGCTTTTCCCAGAGAGAAGCAAGCAGCCCTGCCGGGCACAGGGTGGAAGCCAGCGGAGCACCCCTGCTGCCCTGCGCGGTGCCAGCCCCCCGCCTGCGCACCACCACCCGGGAAAGTCCCCACGCCAGACAGAAAGCCACCGCGCCGATGTCACGGCTCGTTTTTCTCGGGCAGGGATAACCCGCACATGGCAGCTTGCATCCGCGCTGCACCGAGAGGTCAGCGTTATCCGTTTCATCGCTGACCGCATCAGCGAGTCGGTGTGCTTATCCGCCGCGGCGTATCCGCCAGCAGGGCCTGGGGGCGAGGCAGCCGGCTGCTGGTGAGATCAGGAGCTCAAACCCCTCGAGAAACGCCAGCTCTGCTCTCTTGCGGTCCTCACAGAGAAGCAGAACATGCATCGTTTTTCAGAGACCCATCACCAAGAAATAAACATCGTCTGCATCTTCCCACGTGCTCACCTGGCCTCCAGGACTCCTCCTCGCTGACAAATGACGCTGTTCAACATTAAAATATGTGGCTAAAGGGCAGAAAGCACCGACAGGCCCCCGCGTGTGCGCAAGTGCAAGCACTGGTGGAGGGAAGGCCCCAGCATAAAAAATACTGAATTTTACACCAAACTTTATACTGCAGAGACGTACTCTGGCAAGTATGAGCACTTGGTATTGACAAGATAAAACAACTTCCACCCCACAGTGTTGTCCCTTTCTGTCTTTAACTGGCGTCAGAAATAGGAAAGAAAACATCTGCTCCAGCTGCGAGGCCAAAAAGCTGCACAGCCCTTTGGGGGCACAGCCCCGCGCCTCAAAGGTCTCTCGGGACCCTGCTCCTCCAAACACCACCGCCTGTATCCATGACTTTCTCGTATCAGGGACCCTGCAACTAAACTTGCGTATTCTGCTCCATGGCGCAGCGGAGCCATGCCGGGAGCAATCCAAACCCACGAGGGCAACCCCGCCGCCCCTGCCAGAAGGGCTGCAGGGGGCATCTTCATGCAGGAGAAAGCTGCCCTGTGTGCGGGGGGACCAGGATTGCTGGGCTCCAGCAGCCACAGCAGGGAGGGCTCCTCTGCTCCCCATCCCATGGAGGGCTCCAGCTGGGATTGCTGGGCTCCAGCAGCCACAGCAGGGAGGGCTCCTCTGCTCCCCATCCCATGGAGGGCTCCATCGCTCTACCCCGGCCCCCCGTGTGGCCAGGACAGCCCCGGCAGCTCCCACACCGGCACCGGGCTGGTCCCGAGCAGAGCAGGGCTTGGCTGCCTGAGCTGCGGATGCCATGCCAGGCACCGACCCCACCTCCATCAGGCAGAGAGGCTGAGCTGGGACGGCGTGGGGCAACCTGCCACCACCGCGTGGAGGGATTCAGCCAAGGAACAGCAGCTCACAGGGGGTGCGAGGAACTTCCAACCCTTAGGGTTCGGACACTCAAGTCAAGACCTAATTTTAAAAGGAACCAAATTGCCTTGTACGGCCCCGAGCCCGCAGGGGAAGGAAAGGTCTCTGCCCCTTCCTCTTGACACTCTCCTGAGTTGAGAGGCTCAGTGCTGTTCCCGGTGTTGGTCCCCAGGAGACCCAGGAGGGATCCCTGGGACCCGGCGGAGGCAGCACCAGTCCCCGCACAGCACAGCACCCGCAGAGCCCAGCCTGCAGCCGGGGCAGGTCCCAGAGCCGCAGGCAGGCTCAGAGGAGGGCAGGGTGGGAGCAGCTTTCAGGACGAGTTGCTCGCTCTGGTTTGCAGTCACAAGTGATAATTTCTTCCGTACAATTATGAGCTCTGATCACAACAATCAAAGCCTTAGGAACAACTCCTGAAAGAAAATGGTACAGCTTCTCAACTGTTAGACAGCACGGATGGCTCCTTTCCGAAGGAAGAAAGGGCTCAGAGCTTCAGATTCAATCCTCAGCAATGCGCAGGATGACAGACAAGATCTATTCAGGAGCCACCCTGCAATAATGACAATAAAGAACTTGCATTCAACAATCTCTTAAGAGCAAAAAAGCCCAAAATTCTTCATCGAGGAGCACACAAATGAGAAAGAGTTGAAAGGAAATTAAAAGCAGCAGCTGAAAAGGTAACGTGCCTGCAGGCAGCAGGAACTATGTTTCATAACGCCCCATCAGAAGCTCCAAGCAAATGTATGGCAAAAATGAACAACCCTACAGGAAGATGGAGCAGCCAAAGCAACAGAGCAGAGGCATCTACCGAAAGTATAATATTCCCTTTAGAAAATGGGAGTTGCCTCTGAATGGGAACAGAAGAGAGCACAACCCTGCTATGCCATGTGCAAAACTACAGCGGCGCTGAAGTCCTAAAAACTGACAAAGGCAGAGGGAGAGGGGAGCCAGACAAAGCAGGTGAGGGCAGGAAGCAACCAAGGCGCGGGAGTCCCCCAAGGAGGAGTCCCGGCGCTCCCCCCGTCAGGACCGACTGCAGGACGTGCTCCTCACCGGCCACCGTCACAACGGATGCCAATGCAAAGCCTCTTGCAGATGAGGAGTAAACCCCCCCCCAGCAGATGCAGGAGCACGGCAGATTCGAGAGCGCAACTGCAAGCGGTGCCAATCGCCCATGCACAGCGCCGGCTGTGCTCTGCCCCGCACCCTGCAAACCCTCCCAGGAGCAGAGCACAGGCAGGAGATGCTGATACCCAGGAGGGGCTCCGCAGTTCTGCCGTGCTCGGGACCCAAAGGCCTGGCCTCTGTCCCAGGAACATGGACAGGAACCGCGATAAGCATTTACGTCGCTTATTTTCTGTGGAGCCCTGCCCCGCAGCTACAGGGAGAGCCCGGAGGAATCCCACCCCGACCAGAATAAGGCTGGCCTGCTTACCAACATGCACACGCGGTTCCAAAATGGTCCCTTGCTGCCATGAACTAAAGTGCCAGAAGCAAGAAAGCGCTCTCTCGGGTCCCTAGCTGACACGGACCACAGTAAACAAAGGTGAAGGCCAACGAGGCGGGTTTCCTGACACCGGAGTTAATTAGCGGAGTCACACAGGGCCCGTGCTGGGATCTGGGCTGAAGCAACGCAGAAAGGGCTGCTCGGACACTCACGAACTGGCAGCACATCCAGATCTTGCGTGTCACGTGCAGGTCTGGTGGCAGAAACAGGAAAAAGGCAAAGGGGAAGAAGACAAAGGTGACCAGCGGCAGAGCGCTCTCTGCGGAGGGCAAACGCACGGTGGCTGGGCTCAGAGCTGGAGCGGAGCCTCCTGGAGGAGCGTGCAGTGCTCCGCGGCGTGGAGCCAGGCGCTTGCACCAGGCGAGCAGCGGCTCCTCTAACACCAGCACTAGGACAGAGCTACAGGAACAGGCGTGGTGTGCAAAACAAATGAGCCCACATAACTTTTTCACCTTTCCTTAAAAGATTATGTTTGGGTTTCTCTAATTATACATTTTTTCTTACCAATCACTCATTAAAAGCCATTCCCCTTGAGCAGCGGTTTCAGCAGCAAGCTCTCCCTGCAACCCAGGGCAGACGTCACTGGTCCCCTGCAGCATGAAAAATCCCACAGGATCCTCCCAGCCTCACTCACGTGCCAGTGGGAGAAGGGATCAGAGCCACAAGAGACCCCTGATGAGGAATCACCCAGAGCACTCCCACCAGCAACACCCCAAACCCAGCACCAGCCCTGCGGGGCAGAGGCTGAGGAGCCAGCAGCAGCCCCCACGTGTGGACGGCCCCTGGCCACGGACCGCGGGATGGCCGTCACCGTTGCAGCTTGTTTCCCTTCATGACTGCGGTCCAGGGAAGGAGCTGGGCTCCACAGGGACCAGGGCAGAGGAACCACCACTCCGCATTTTCGCCGAGGAGAAGAGGAATCAGCGCAAGCTTTCTGTGCGCTGGATGCTGGCAAAAGACAAACTGGGACCAGCTTAGAGAGCAAGTTGTGTATGCTCGGAAAACAACAGGAATTTCTGGGCTTAGATCACCTCCTGAGGAAAGCTCTGGCCCTGCCATCCGCTGTGCTAAGCGCCACGCTAGGAGAAGCTGCCTCCACCAAAAGGAAACAAGATAAAGAGCAGGAGGGAGGTCCTCAGCTCCCGCAGGAAGGCACCCGGTGCACGAGCCCTTCTTGCAGAGTTACGTGCTGTAGATAACGAAGTATTTTGGCTCTATGGGCTTCCCAGTGAAATGGCTGCTGCTCGTGAGCCGGCCTGGAAGGATGTTGCTGAGCGCTGCGCCATCCCCCCGAACCCACTGCCTGAGGCAGGAAGCCACCCAGTTACCTCTCTTTAAAAAACAGGAGTCCAAGAGCCCCTTTATTGCAACTCCTCAGCAGCACTGACAGCGACAACCAGCACCGTCCTACAGTCCCACCAGCCAGCGCTTTGAGGAGCAGCTGCCTCCGATACAAACGCAGCTTGAAATGAGTGTTTGAAGAGATTCAGCTCCTGATTAGCTCTAAGTGACTGGTTCAGGCAAAACCTCCCTTTTACAACCGCTTTACTATTAGCCACCTGCATGGAAAGGCTGCTGAAGAGCAGAATCGCCACCAGTGTCATCCAACTGCTGAACTCTTCATACAGGAAAGACAGCACAGAGGAAAACGCAGTCATGTTGGACCTGCAAACCAAGGTGACCCCACCAAAGAGCCCAAGAGAGGTTAAAGACACGACTATGGCCCTCCGAAACCTGGGAGTGCTTCCTGCTTGGCTCATCACACCACCCCCACAGCCAACTGTCCAACTCATGAGCAGTTGGAAAACGAGGGCCCGGGAACCGTCAGCTCTGTCTAGGGAGGAAGAAAAGCCACGCAGAGCAAAGCTTCTTCTGGAGAAGAGGGAGCAAGGTCTTCTGCTCATCCAGCATCAAGACTGAGACACGCTAGTTGGATGGGTAGGTCCTAACGAACACATGAAGAAGAGAGACAGAACTTCTCAATATGAAGGAGGAAATTAAATTGTTTGACTGTGGAATGGAAGGAACCAGTGAATAGAGCGTATTGTAGCTGCCTTCGTAGCACACGCTCAGCGTACCCTCCGATTCAGCACATCCAAAGCCAAGAGGCCCCGTAAGATCATCTTGCTGCCCTCTAAGTTCCAACCAGTAACTCCCATAATGAACTGAATTACCTGAATTTGGCTGAGGGTTTCCCGAAAAGCACCCAACTTGAGTCTAAAAACATCACATGATTGAAACCATGCTCCCTCCTTGGATAAATTCGTAAGCAAATGCTCATCCTCAGTGAAAAGAAGGTACGTCTTCGTTCCCATTGGTTTCCCTTGTTTAAACTTCCAGTACAATCCTCATTCCTTGTTTCACTTTCTCTGTGACACTGAATAGCTCTTTAGCTCTTCAGCTTCTTGCTGTACCAGTAGTCCCCGTTTAACACCAGCACCGCTCAGGCTCGCTCACGGCAAGCGGAAGAGGCTGATGTTCATAGATGGTAGCGCATTTTCTCCAGATCTCAAATAATTTCTGTTGCTCCTTTCAACACCCTCTTTAATTTTAAATACACTTTCTGAAGTGCAGAACCAGAGCCAGAGGCAATATTCCAGCATCTGTCTCCCAGCTGTCATATACAGCCATAAAATACTGTCCTCACCTCAACTCTCCATCCCCTTGCTTCCATCTCCAGGCATCGCATTGGCGCTTCTCACTACAGCCTGTGGCAGCTTGGGTTCCGTTTACTCTGACTGCTCCATTTCTTGCAGGCAGCCAAACCCCACGTCCCTTCCAGGATACAGCTCCCTGTTCCCCAGATCAGCCAGCAGTCCTCAGTTACCCACAAAACTCTGCATTCCAATGAATTAAACGATAACTTACTTGGATGGGCCCAGGGCTAATTTGCTCTACATGTGTATAAAACAAAAAAAGAAGACGACGGGGATG
>JAKFQP010000455.1:5177-217374 GCA_023375905.1 Nycticorax nycticorax | reverse complement strand
TCCTCTTTCCCCCGCCCCACCAGGCGGCCGCAGGCTGCGCTGGGGTCTCCCCTTCGCCGTCTCCTCTCCAGCCTGAGCAAACCCCGCGCTCAGCCTCCCCCCGCCCTCCCACGCTCCAGCCCCGGCCGCCCCGAGGTCCCCATGGGACCCACCACGCGACGGCAATGTCCGCACTGCGCTGGTGAGCCCAGCCCAGCCCCAGGACCCCCGGGGGTCTGGCCAGCGCGGAGCGGAGGGCAGCGATCCCTGCCCTCACCCCGCCGGCCGCCCTCGGGCCGTCACCGCCTGGGAGGTGCTCCGCCTCCATTGCCCCAGGGTGCTGCCGGCTGCGTCCGAGGGGTCCTGGCACCCTCTGGGCCTTTTCGGGGAAGCGGGTCGGCCCAACCTGGCTTGGCTAAGCCCTGCCGGCCCCCTTGGCCCATTTCTCCAGCCTGGGGAGGTCCCGTTGAGGAGCAGCCCTGCCCTCCTGCCCATCAGCTGCTCCCAAGGCTGGTGGCAGGGATCTCCCTCCCGTTGTCCCAGCGGTCAATGAAGGTACCGAAAGGGACCAGCTCCACGTCCATCCCTGAGGAACGGGCTCGTAACCGCCCACCGGCTGGACTCCGTAAGGCCCATCACCCCCCTTCCAGCCTGGTGCTCCAGCCAGCTTTCCACCCAGCTCGGCGTGCGCCTGCCCAACCCCCCCCGTCCTGTTCTGCAGTAAGGACGCTATGGGAGACCACGATGATGAACCCCTCCCTAAGCCCGGGGTTGACAACCTTTGCTGTGCCCCCCCTTGTTCAGAGCCAGCTGCCCCACTGGAGAAGGCAATCAGATTCCTTGGGTACAATTTAACCTTGATAGATCCACACTGGCTATTCCAAAGCGCCTTCTGTCCTTCGTGTGCTCCAGGGCTTCCAGGGGCATTTGCTCCATCACCTTCCCAGGGACCAAGATGAAGCTTCCTTTTCCCCACCCTTGATGCAAGCACTAAGAGCTGATACGCATTCAAAATATAACACTACAATTTCCTAGAAAAGACATCAGGTGGGGTTTACCAGGTGACCACCTCCAGCCCAGGGAGTCCCCAAGCCAACCACTGATTCAGGCTGGAAGGGTTCCCCTGGGGGGACATCACTGTGTGCATGTCCCTTGCCTCACCCCTCCAGGGTTTGTCCTTACCCCTCCAGGAGCCTGTGGCTCCCCAGAGGACAATGCTGAGCCCCTGCGGTCTGGCACAGGGTCACCACGCTCACATCTGCCTGACTGCTGTGTTCCCGTTCAAATTACTGACACTTAATAATAACTACAGACGCCACGGTGGTTTCTGTCCTGCCCCTCAGCACTACGCCACGCTCCTCTGGAGACAGGGACTCATCTGCTGGCACTTTCCCATGACAGTCTCTTCGCCTGGCACTCGGCGCATCGCAGCTCTTCTCTCTCCACGCGCAACCTCTACAGCCCTTTCAGAAGCGCTTCCATCAAGCTCTTCTGAAGCCTTGATAAATCCTGTCAGTCAGCGTTCTTATAGCCATTCTCTCTTACCAAAGAATCCAAATAGAGTAGGGAGACACGGTCTTTGGAAATGCAATGGTTAAATCTCACCAGAAGTTATTCTCCAGCGGGTAAACATCCCTGTTCCCTGTTAACAGCGTGACTGCTGCACCACACGTAAGCTCACTGGTCTTTGGTCTCCACGCTGACACTAAGGCTTTCACCAAAGACGGTTCCAACAGCTCCTTCCCACTAATCTCTTTTCCCTGATATAATAACTGTTTGGAGTGAGAAGAAAATGTGCATTATTACTGCCTACTCACCTGCTCCACACCTAAAATTCCTTCAGTAATTACCTACTGGTTTGGTGTTTTACACCAGTTTGCTTCAGCACTCACCTGCTGATCCATTCTCTTGTGAAGCTTCCCCAACACTTCACGCTGACAACGCGGTTTCTTCTCCGTCTCACTTGCTGCCTCCTCGCGTGGCTCTGCCCCGGGCTCCAGGCGCTCAAATGGGACCGCGCTCCCGCGGGCTGAGGCACGTGGTGCTCAGGTGGGCACACGTCCCCGCTCCCGCCAGCTCCGAGGCTGCAGGCAAGGGGCTGCTGTGGCCGGGGCTACTGTAGCGGGCCACCCCGTGGGTCCCCTCCCTCAACCCCTTGGGAGCCACTGCGCTGCCAAGGGGCTGCTGCCCCCCGCCGCCCTCCACCCCGTGCGGAGCAGCGTCTCACAGCCAGGTGAGCAGCGAGGCTCGTAGCAGGGCCACCAAGGGAGAGGCTGCCAGGGGCACACTCCTCTGCTCAGTGGCTTTTAATTAAAAAAAAAAATGATGACAATGTTGATAAATTTATTAACCACTCCTCTGGTGATCAATTCAGCCAGTGTTTGTCCAACATGTGGAGCCTTGGCAGCCTCCCAACAGCGACCCGAAAGCTTGACAGTTCCCAGGCAACCACGGTCTCCCAGTTCACACAAGACAACTGTACAATATTGCCATGTTTTCAGTAAAAATTCTGCCATACAAAGGGATTTCAGGTTGTCAAATAAACTAAAGTTAACAGTAAGTTAAGCAGTATCCGGAGGGCCAACACCACCATCAGCATTTCTCCTCTACCAGCAACTGCCGAGCTTGCGGGCTGCTGCATTCCAACACTGCAGATGCCTTGGGGTCTGTATGGAAACGTGCATCAGCCTCCCACAGAAGACAAAGACCCCGAGGCTGGATGCAATTACCGTGCTCACAGTGGCATGAGAAGTAGGAAAAACCCTAAATCAACCCAGTGAAGAAAACAACAACTGAACACCTCCTTCCAGTAAGGACTCGGGGAAACAGAGCGGACTAAGGGTGGTCCAACAACCACATAAAAATCATGACTTCTTCGTGTAAAGAAAGGCTTCTCAGCAAGAAAAAAAATGGTCCCTAACCATGAAGAGCCTTAGCCATACATTGACTTTGGTCTAATGCAAACTAAAACAAGGATCTCAATTAAACGAGCACTGATGAAACTCCAGGGAGAAGATGTGAAGCTTTCACCCACATTGCTACGAAGGAAGAGGAAGATTTCGACAGAAGTATGAACGTTCACACTAAACATGAACATTTAGTATGAACATTCATACTAAAAAGATGAGTTACTGAATCTCTAAGGTTTGTTGTGACCAAACAAAACCTTTCACAAACTATTTTACCTTGCTACAAGCATCCACAATTTCCACTGACGAGCCCACCCTGAGGCATGAGCCCTAACTCCAGCCACCCAGCGAGTATTAGCCATTTGCTCAGGCACTCTGTGGCACTGGCAGGGGAGCCAAGGCAAGAGCTTAGCGAAAAGGTGGCAGCAGAGGAGTGTGTGCTCCCCAAAAGGTGATCAGAGCTGCGGCTGTTCAACCCGTCATCTATGCCTCCCTCCAGAGGTGTCAGCCTCGGACCTCACTAGGTACACCCCGCCACAGCGCCCAGACACCACCACGTGCCACCGGCGCAGCGCCCAGACCCCACCACGCTCACCCCAACACGGCCCAGGACAACTGTGGCACAGCCTTGACTCTGCTTTCCCTACAGCAACCACACCACCTCATGCATGGAAAAGGAATGCCAAGGCATTGCTCAGGGAAGAGAACGAAGACGCCTTTGCGGTGCTGAGGTAACAACCGCCCATTTCACATTTGGGCTATGACCTCTTCCCTCTGGCGAGTGGGTGCTGCGCCCTCCCCGCTCCACTGCTCCCCACCCGTGCTGTCTCCACGCATGCATCAGCCCTCTCCTCCCGATGCCCCCGCAGCGTGCGGCCCACCCCGGCACGCGCCCACCCCAGGCATAAGCCCACCCTGGCACATTCTGCATCTGGGCGCTTGCTGCCTTCCGCCAGCCACCGCCCGAGGCTTCCTCCACTCCAACAGCTCACTGCTCGTTACCGAAGTCAATTTTGTAAAACAATGGGTACATTTTAAAAAAAAAAAGTATGCATTTCCATCGATTAACCAGTAGCAATGAAGAGCCAATCAGGAGCAGAGGAGGATTTTGTTAGGTTAGCTGGCTGTTTAATTAATCAACCAAGCCTTTAACGATGCCAGTGACCTGTGAATGTCAGGACACATTCAGCGAAACAGCGGTCTACAGCAAAAAACGAGCCCAAAGCCCAGAGCGGTTGCGGGCTCTTTCATTAACACTTGTTAAGCATCACCAGGAAAAACGCGACTTTTAACCGGCTGACAGAAGTTTTATTCCTATTGAGAACTGTAAGGCTACTGGACCATGGGAATGGATGAAATGCCGTGTTTTAGAGGCACTGTTTAATATTGCTTCATGACATCTAGCTTGCATGATGCTAATTAATCACAACGGTAATGGATATGCCACCATCAGACATGGTATAGTGGCAACGCCAAGTAATGGCAAGGAGCTGAATGGAGGAAGGAGGCTGGGTGGCATCTGAGGTCGATCAAACAGCAGAGATATTAAAAGGAAATGAGACAACACTAACATAGTTTGCACCCTAAACAAGCAGGATGTCATACCACGAGCGTACACCATCGCCCAGTATATACTATCACCACAAAACGCAACGTTGCTAGACGTGAGACTGAGCAAAAATGAATCCTGTTTGGTAAAACATCCGTCACACGCGTTCAGCGGAGGAGAGGAACCACGCGAGTCGCATCGCCTGGCAATGACCTACCCGTGAGACAGCAAATCAGAAACACATTTACCAGCCGTAAGGGGGGAGGGAAGGAGGGAGGAAGAAAAATGTTGTGGGAAAGCAGACGCTGTCAGATCACAGAAAAGGGAAATCAGCCCCATTCAGCTCCAGTTCAGCCGCATTTAGAGCGCCAGTCCCTAAACCCATCTGTGCCTCGATAAACAAGCACCAGCAGCGGGAAGAAACACCGTTCAGGTTCAGCTGCTGGTGAACACCCGCAGCGCTCTCAGGGCCAAACCCAGCAGGCACAAGCAGCCAGCCCAGGCCGGGGCACAGCTGACAGCAAGGCGAAAGGCTCCACGATAGAACACCATCACAGCTCCAGGGCTACGATCCCCTGGGAGACAGCATCCCCAGGAGAAAGACACTGCTGCTTCGTCCCCGCCACCACCACCACACTGGTTTCTGGTGCAAGACCACAGGCAGGCTCTGCCTTGAGGATCGCAGCGGTCTGCGACCACAGTACTGCGAAGGGTCCGCAGCTTTGCCAGCCTCCATCACGCTTTACACTGCCCGGTGGGATGGCCAGGCTCCCCAGGGAAATTCCCCAGCAGAGAGGCAAGAACCTGCGGCGCCCTGCCCAGCATCATCAGAGAGAAGGGGCATCTCAAGAGCCCCACTCCCTTTCTGTCCAAGGGCAGGGTAGCAGGGCATGCCTCCTGCCCTGCCCGGGGACACGAGGTGCTCAGGGAGAGCCACATCCCACACCTGCAGCCCAGCCTCGTCAGGAAGCACCGCTGTGCCAACAGGATCTGTAGGTGGCTCCAAGGCTGGGACCCAGCCCTTACAGCTTGCGATCGGCGATCTTGCTCCGTGCTGCTTTTCTGCCCTGAGCAAAGAGGGGCTCGTTCAGGGCTGCCCAAATCTGCCTCGCAGGATGGTCCGGATGCCAAGGAGGGGGAAGGCAGCACAGAGCCCTTTTGCTCCTCATCTCCCAGCTCCTTCTGCTTTGTTGGTTTTTCTAAACAGGCATAGCCAGGCATCCCTAGTTCACAGGCATGACGGCTGTCCCACAGGAACACTGCAAGTGCCCAGAGAAAATACTGGAGCCCTGAGAGGGCTCCCTTCTGTGGCAGCAACCCCGAGGCTGCTGCAGGAGCTGCAGGAGCAGAGCTCAGCCAGCGCTCTCCGGAGAGCTGTGAGCGCAGCGCTGCCACAAGCGGCTCGCCAGAGGCAGCCACAGGACAGCCACGGGCAGCCCAAGCCTCTGGCCCACCAGGGCCACTGGGGACAGGCAGTGGGACAGCAGACCCTGCCCACCAGCAACGGCAGCCCAGCGCCCACAGCTCCAGCCCCAGCCCCTGTGGTAACGGGGCCAACGGGCTTTTCCAGGTCAGCCCGGGGAAGGACACAAGCTGGAAGGAGATCCAAACCGAGCTCCGTGATGCTGAATGCGCTCTGATGTGAACGAAGTTCACTTCTGCACAGCGTGTGGTGCTGGAGCCAGAAAGCCCAGCTCCCAGTCCTCAGACTGGGAAATGCCACGTACCCACTGCTGCACAAGTTTCCCTTACCAACATAGCACAGCAACTGGCACCACACTGAAACCTCACTCGGGGAGAGAGCAGACGATGAGGAAAGGAGAGCATCAGCAAATGCACCTTCCCAACAGCCGGGGCAGTGAAGCTGTAATCTCCCATAGAAGCAAATCACCTGCGTGCTTGGGATATTGGGGTGAGAGTAAGAGTCAAGGTGACAAGGATCAGCTGGGAAAATGCTTACTGGGTCTTCTAATTATGGTTCTTGGGCTTGGAGCTATGTTGCAAAGGCATTACACCTGAGAACAACTGAAGTGAATGCCTTTAAGGTGATGTATTAATGTTAGGGACTCCTCAGTACCAGGAAAGTAACAAAAAGAATGAAAGGAATTCAGAAAACAGTTCATACTTATCAGTTAATCTGAAGGGACCCACGTAAGGAAAGATTAGCAAAGCAAATATTAAACCACAACAGTTACTTTAATGGCTCACTCCAGTGCAGTACAGTTATACAGACAAACAAACAATTCACAGTTGTTAGCAAAACTCAGTCAGTGCTCCTGCACACCCTTCTCTGTGCAGCACATCAGCTGGGACAACCGCACACACTCATGGAACCGCAAGCAGGAAAACAAGAATGGAAATAAGAACACGAACAGGCTGGAACATTTGTCTTTGTATGTGTTTGTGCCACACCTGGCATACTGACGCTGCCCTCACAGACGAGAACCTGGGCACTGCCGTACACACCTATCGGTATCTCTACCAATTACGACGCCATAAGCCGGCACGAACAATTAGGATTGCTGCAAAGCTATGGGAAAAATTAGTAGGGTCCCTGGGTCTCAATCATCAACAGCAAGCGTGCATGCCACAGCCCCGCGTTCCATTCACCACTGGAGCAGCCATGAGCTCTGCCTCCCCACCGGAGACCCCCGGGATCACAGCCAGCTCCGCGGGAGGCTGGGCAAGACCCCTTCCAGCAGCGTACACGGCTCCCATCCCAAAGCAACATGAGCTCTCAGACCTCACCTGGCTCCTTGCTGAGGGCACATGCAAGCCAGCAGCAGGGGCTGAAAAGGACCCATCCACTCGTATCTAACCCTGCTCCCTGGGGCTGTGGTGACCGGTCCTGCTCCCCCCCACAGGACGCCTCCGATGGCTGCCCCAGGCGCAGGCGGTGGGGCCGGCACAGCTGAGCTGCATCCCCCCCAGGGCCAGGCCATCCCTGGCTTGCCAGCCCACCACCATCCCTGCCTCCCGTTCCAGCCGCCGTCACAGGGTCACCTACAGGCGATCGATCGACCAAACACAGTGAAACGGAAGCGAAATTTCAGTTTGTGCGTGGAGGAGAAAGAAATGCGCTGAGGCAAAGCCAATGGTGCGCGCCGTCCCTGGGGCCAGCAGCGCCTTGCGTCCTGTAATGCCAAATCTTCGTACGCTGCTAGTAAGCCGAAAGCCAAACAGAAAGCAATGCCAAAACCTTTTTACTACACAGTTTGCAACATAAGCTTATGGATCTAATTTCATTTACTTTTTGAAGGAAGAAATGAACAGGCTGGGGATGAAGCCGCAGAATCTCCCATATCAAAGGGATGCTTTTCCTCAAACACGCTCTGCTGGGCTTCTCGCCAAAGAAACAGGCAACCCAACGCCTGGCCACAATACCAAGAGGTCTCATTGGCGGTAGAGAACGGGGGGTAGACAGTAGGACAAGCTTTGAGATTTTGTAATATAAGCTAATTCGAAAATAAACTGTGTAAATCAGAGATCAAGATTTCTGCACCAGAAAGTGCTCCAAGCAAGTACCTTGGACGCAGAACACTGCCAGGCAGAAAACTGTTGCCTGTAGCTGAAAGAAAAAAAATGTAAATGCAAGATAGATAGATTCTAAAACTGTGCTCTTGTAACTGCACTGCTGATTCTGTAATCTGGGATTTAACATTTTTCTCTCACAAAGCTCATGTTCTCCCTCTGTCAGGTGGATTTGGGAGGACCAGAACCACTCTCTTCTTTCATGAGTGGTGGCTCCCCATAAACTGTGTTGAGAATGCACCCTCTGGGACCTCCACAAATTTAGGAGCCCAGGGATGGAAGAATGCTTGCTGTCAAGGCATAGAGGTCCCCCGAGCTGGCCCATGGCCTCAGGGGTGCGGCGGACCTGGGACCACCGAGGAACGGGCAGCCGGCATGCCCCGCGTGTGCACGGGCACTGTCCCAACACCCAGCTGCACCGTGGCAGTGACAAACAAGCTGGAATTTCACATGTATGGCTCACTCACGGCTGGATCCCCACCACTCCTGCACATCCCAGCCAGGGGCCATAGGCTGAGGTGAGGAAAGACACTTCCCCGGTGGCTTGCTACCCCACATCCTTCTGCCACTGCCACCTAGGGCTGTATGACTGCCCAGGTATAAAGCAAGGGGTACCGTCTACCATCAATTCAGCTGACGCAGCTAAAGAGAACAGATGGGGTTTCGGGCCCACCACCCATTCCTCAGGGAGGGAGAGCTTTTTCCGCTTTTTCCAGATATATCAGCACGTCTAATGATGGATACTGCTGCTCGGCAACCCTCTCCTGTCCCCAACAAGCAGCAGACAGTGGACAAATGGCCCAAAGTTCTACAAAAAAGCCCACATTGACATAAAAATACCTTGGGGAAGACATAATGACAGATGGGAAAACAGGAGGGAACCCACCACAGAACCAGCTTCTGTGGGATGTCTGGCGAGTCCAAGTTTGAGCATCTGCAGGTTTGCAATTACTTACAACCCACTGCCAAACTCTCGCCTTCCCCATAACCTCACCCCTACAGCAAGGAGGACCTTGGCACGATGGGCTTGTGCAACCCAGCCATCCACACACCTATCTGTAACATTGCAAGGGTTTGAATCCAGACTCTAACCCAATGCATGAAACCCTTCCCGACGCAGCTAGAGGCAGTCGGCGTGGCGCTGGGCAGCAAACACATGCCCAGAGCTGTACGTGACGGGCACCCCAGCTCCCCCCTCCTAAAGCCTTTCTCTGTCAACTTCTTGGGCTGTGCTTGGCCCCCGCATGACACTAAGAAAGAAATCATTCCAATGATGTTTCTTCAGCGCTGGTGTAGACCCTCGTTTTCAAGGTCTATGATTCACAAACTGCAGGCTGAGAAATGCTGGGGACAGCAAGAAAACCACTGTAGAGCCAGAGGTGCACGCTGTATAGCGCGGCAGGGCGGCGAGTTCAGGCCGAGCCCATGGCCAGCCCCGCTCTGCATGCGCAGGTCCCAGCCTCCCCCCAAAACCCAGGCAGGAAACATCATGAGTCACCTCACCCATGCGTGAAGGAGCTGCGGTCTGAAAACGAACAGCACGCGCCCGCGTGTTACACCGAAGCCCTGCGAAACGTGGGCAGCAACGAACGCCAGCAGCATGTACTTTGTGAAAGGTTACCTCGTAAATTTATTATTGCGATTCAATTAACTTACCGGGGGAGGGGATGAACAGCATAGAGGGAGCTGAGGCTGTGCCCTGGGGTGAGCTGAACGCCGTGCGAGCGAAGCGACCCCCCCTTCCTCCCACGAGAGCAGCGCTTGCAGAGGATGAGTGGAGTCAGGGAACTGGTCCAGCAGTAATGAACCCCAGCGTCCCCATCACTCCAGACATACGTGCCAATAAACCCAGAGGCAATCCATTAGCAGATCAGATCCACAGCATCAACAGCCACCGCCAAGCCATTCCCAGGGAAAAGCCCTAAGTGTGAAAGCGCATCGGGAATTTTTCAGACGTCATTTAGAAATACAGGGACACTCCTGAGGTCCCTGCAGGCACCACGTGGATGACAAGGAGCCCCCACCACGCTGCAGCGTGTGTCCACCACGCAAGGCAGGGGCAGGACCAGAGCTGCAGCCCTGGCCCCAATGTGCGACCAGGAGCACCTCAAAGGGCCCCATGGTACCGATGCAGCTCTGATTCCTCCTGAGAGGCACCATAAAGACACTGCACAGGTTCCAATGACAGTGTCGGTGCCCCGATAGGGCTCATCTCCACCCTGGGCAGACATGGGCAAGGACAGTCAGCAGACTTCATCGTCAGTGCGCACCCTCTAAGCAGCCCCGCGGTGGGCAGGCACCAAGACCTGCTCGCAGGCGTGGGAACCACATCCAGCGCACCACTGGCAGCCCACAGCAGGACCCTGGGTGCCCTGAGGCAGACATCCATCACGTTACAGCACATTGGTACCGGCCCTCCAAGGCTGCGCCTACACGAGCCATTATTCCCACAGTGCATGGCGCAGCCAGCCCCGACCTCCTCCCTCCCCAGCGCTGGCATGGGATGCTCTTCCAAAACCCACTGCTGCCAGGCAGGGGAACGCACCCTTACTGGCGTGCCCTTACTGGCACATCACTTCATACCAACTTCACTTAGAGAGCACTAAGGGACCACTTTCACTAACAGAGCACTAAGGGACCACTTTCACTTAGAGACCAAAGAATCAAACAGGACGGCACATGCAGCGCCCGCGAGCGCAGGCGTTGGTGTCTGCCGGCGCTGGTCCAGCTGGATGCTTTTGCCTTCATTACCACACCTGCACGGGGGCTTGAGTCTCGGCGCGAGTGCACCCCGCTGAGGAGGGGCTACTACCCGACGGCACTGGCTCAGTGGCCGCTGCCGGGCACCATGTGCCCTCACCCGCCGGCAGGACAGAGCCAGGCTGCTCGGTGGCACAGGCAGGGCTCAGCTCTTGGGTCATCGGCTGGGCTGCCACGGGAAGGAGGGGGCATGATGTGGGGAGGGGGCTGCCCGCCTGCCCATCCCATGCACATGGGATGCCGCCAGCAAGGAGGGCGTACGCTCCTTCCCACGGGGCACTTTCCTCCCAACCCCGCAGCATGGTAACAACCCCCTACGAGCAGAGATGCTCCTTCCTCCGCTTGCGCTTCCGGATCTGCCATCACACATTTTCCTTACACGCAAATAGAGTTGGCGGAGGTTTTGTGAAGAAGTGGGTCTGCAGCACTGTTCATTTGTACTGTAAATTTCCAATAATTTATGTGGGTTTTTTTCACCTAAGATTTCATAGCCACCTTTTTTTGGAAATGCCGATAAATAACTTTGGATGTTTATTTCGATCTGGGCGTCTTCAGCACATCGGGTGTCACATCACAGCGCTGCCGGGCACAGGAACACCGACAGCGCAGAAGCTGGAGACAGCAGGAAGCCTCTTTTTGGGCTGATCCACGGAGAACCATACATTAAAAGTGAACTAATCTCAGAATTTTCCACCAACCCAGATTTTAATAAAAATAATCTCCCCCGGAGATAGCTGTAATATAAAGCTCCAATACTGGTTCTCATACTGTGGCCCGTGCTTTCTTCCCAGTAACTGTGAATTATGGCTCAATTACGTTCACTTTGCCCTCTAAGCACAGTCAAGGAAAAGACAGGGAGGGCTGCCCTTATGTCATCTTTCCGAAAAAAAATGAGGTGCCTAGCACAAGCCTGCACCGGGTCCTGAGCTCCTCACTGCGCGCACCAGCAGGACCTCATGCTCACAGTGCCGTACGCTCTGCAAGCACCTCCCCTCCCAGGATCTGTGAAATCCACCCTGTGCTGTCCGCGTCGGCCACAACAAACCTGCAGCTCCTGGAGCAGATCAATGGTTGAACCTTCAAGGCATGGAAGCTCTGGCAACTACAGCTCTGCAACTGCCGAGGGGACGGAGCTCAGAAAGATGAGGGAAATGCCCATTTTGACAATCTAGCCCAAGGAAATGCGTCCGCTATATCCTTCGTGCCTTGTTTGCTCTCAGTTTTCCCCCATCCATTTCCCCACACCCCGCAGAGCCGCCCGGGCTCCTGGCCCCCAAGCCCCCCTCCCCAGCACCACCACCTCCCTCGCGGCAGGTCCACCCCACGGCGCCGTGGTGGCACCTCCTGCCTCGACCACCTTCTGCCCAGAAAGCTCACTCATGGGACAGGGAGCCAGCGAAGTAGCAACTGTCAGATGAACTGACGGTAGAGGCTTCGCAAGGAAAGAGGTTTTCTCTTTCTAGGTAGAAAAAGCAACAGAACGGAAAATTTCCACCTTGGCCAGGGCAGCCAGCCTGTGACCGGCGCACGGATCAAGCCCAGGCAGAGCCCCTCGCTGACACTCACCCCAGCCCCTCGCACAGCCACACAGGCACCCCTGCGTCCTCCAGCCGGGCTTGAGGAGAGCCAGCTTTCACAGCCCACGGGCCAGGCAGCAGGGCAAGAAGCCGCAGAAACAACCCTGTGTCCCACAGCTCGCCTCGTGAAGCCGAAAGCACGGGAGCAATTGCTCCAGAGCACAGGACACAGAAATGCAGCAGGAGGATGCCCCCACAGGGACCCGAGGGCTGCGATGCAGACCATGTCCAGCATGTCCTATTACAAAGCTGGCTCTGGCGTCAGACAGCGATGGACAGAAGCATCAGCAAATTACCCAAGGATGCTGGAGGCCCTGGCGTGAAGCTGCCAGGCAAGAATGTAACGCAGGTCCCATTTATATGGTAAATGCACTTAAGAGCACGCCCAGCTGGAAGTCAGGGAAGCAAAAAGGTTGGACTCGATGATCTTAAAGGTCTTTTCCAACCAAAGTGATTCTATGATTCTATGAAAAGCATAACCCATGTTATGAGAGCAAAACTCTAGCTTAGACGTGTGCACCATGGGTGAAGCCTCTTTCTTCTCATTTCTCTCTCCATCACGTAAACCTCTACCGTCACTGTCTCTGAGCCTCCAAGGAGGAACCGTGACTTCGTCCCAGCTCGTGCGCTGATGATGCTTAATGCTGCTTTTGGCACCTGGCCTTGAACAGTGAAGGGCACATCCTAAACCTCAGGGCGAGGTAACCACTATCCACCCACTTCACAGAGCAGCTCTCCACGAGGCTGAACAGTACCACTGAAAACAGAAATGAGACGTGAACGCTCAGCTCCAGGAAAGCGCTCCACCCCTGCTCCTGCACCCTCTCCCAGCCAAACACGACAAACAGGGTGTCGCGATGACCCGCGATGCTCAGCACTGACCCACAGCGCCACTACGGGAGCGCCAAGCACCCCTCCTCACCCCCCCCAGCCCCGCACCCTGCTGCACTCGCCCTCACGCCAGGGCTGCCTGTGCTTCGGCCCAACGCACTTGTGGTGGCGGTGCCAGGGACCCTCCGGCACCGTTCCCGTGGGAGTCCCACTCCACGCAAAGGGAAGGATACGAACTCAGAACACATGTACAAGATGGTGTCTCATCAGTCAGCGTCACGTTCAAAGCTTCTCAGAGCAATTCTACAAGGAAGCAATTAACTGGGGAGCAAGACGGGCTCCGAGCGGTGCCTGCCTGCACGGCAGGGATGGTGCCGGGGAGACACCCGAGCCGGTCGCCAGGACTCACAGGCTCCTCCTGAGCTGTCTCAGATGACTTCAGGAAGGGTCCCAACTGCCCCAGGACTAGACGGACCCCGCTGCCAAAGGCAGCCCTTAACCAGAGGAAGGTTTGGGCCCCCCCAGCTGCACCCCCAACTCAGGTGCTGTCGCCCCAGGGACCGAGCCCAGCCAGCCCTCGCCGTACACCAACAGCCACACCAGCCACCCCGCTGACGGGAACAAAATGCAGGAAATCCAGCGCCGTGCCATGCGGTGAGGTCACCCTGCCCTCCCCGTGGAGGGGACCCAGCTGCAGGAGCCAGCCTGCACCCCGCAGCCACCGGCCTTCGCAGTCGTTAGGGGCCGGCAACGAATGGGCCTCGGAGCCTGAAATACCCTCTCTGCTCTGGAGGAGTCCCCTGTCCCCACCCGGTTCCCATCAGTGCTGTGCACTGTTTGCAGCGCAGGACGCAGGCAGAGATGCTGAACCCACTGCGCTAGCGCACACACGCACGGTTACGTGGCTTGCCTTAAATCAAGTTTGAGCCGTTTTATGCAAATAAATTGCATTTATTCAAAACAACTCATTAAATAATTCACCCACAAAGTCCCAAAGGGTGTTGCGCAACGCTTGGCAGCTAAACTTCCCACTCCCCAAAATAATCAACCGCAGCCACAGATCCCGTGCGGTGACCCACAGCTCCCTCGCTTCAGGCAAAAGCCTCCCTCCATGCACCGAATAAAGCAAAGTGGATTGATTCAAGTCAAAGTGATCACCAATTTTAACCATGATAGATTAGCTGGCAGAAAATCGGGATATAAGTAATCGAGCCTGATGCTGTTTTGCATTGGCAGTCCTCGCCTATTTTCCTACAGAAAGGTTGAGTCGGATCAACTCATAACCATTACATTAGATTAATTTACAATTTAATATAGACTTGACAACCAAATGTGCCTTTTCCTAAGCAGATACACTGTTACTGTATGCACCTATTTAGGCAATTGTAATGTAAAATGCAAATTCAATTTTTAATTTTACCCGAGTATTTTAGAAAAGAGCGAGTAGCACTTTTCTTACTCAATAAAGGATGAGGAGGTTTTGACTTGTGATTTAAGTCAAAGTGACTAAGACAAAAACTGGCATTAAAATCTGTTCATTTAGCATGTTAAAATATTTCTCGGTACTAACAAATTAAATACAACTACAGTAAACTACCTGTGCTGGATTTGTAGCAAACGTGGAAGCAACCACAATGTCTCTTGCACCTACAAACAGACACAAAAAGGGACTTTTATGGACAGATGCTTAAATTGACTGTTTCTTGTTGGCCATCCAGATCCTGGAGCTGGTGCGTCCCGCACTCTTGAAATGGCCTTGTATGGAAAGCAAGTTCCCCGCAGCTTCCTCAGCCTCCACCTGGCTCCTGGCTTCTGGATCCACTGAGACAAACTGGCTGAAATGAAGGACGCGCTCGCACTGGCTCACGGCTAACACCTGGGTTGGTAGCTGAACTAGTTTCACACTCTTAACCAAGGGATTCTTTGAGATCACTCGTCTGATTTGTGCTCATTGACTGCCCCATGGCTCGCGGCACCCCAAGCCAGCACCGTGGGGCTGCTCCGCGAGTCCCTCCCACTGGCTGCACCCGCGCGGGACCCTCCGGGCAAAGTCACTGCGGGGAAGCTGAGTGACTTCCAACGCGGCCCGTCCCCGGTCCAGGGCACAACGCAGCTGACAGAGGCGCTGCAGGCAGGAAGCCGAAGCATTGCACGGGCGAGGGCAGGGAGGGGAAGAGCACCCCAGCCCCTCGCTGTCCTGGCCCCTTGAGGTGGTGGTGTGGCCTTGGGTCCCCATGACAGACTTTGGGGCTGCCAGCCCTGGATCCGCTGCCCAGACACCCCGCGGTGAGGGGCCCTGTGTGCCCAGCAAGCCTGGCAAGCCATGCCAGTACCAGCTCTCAGAATGTGGCTCAGAGTTCAATCTGGTCTTTGGTGGTCCCCGGGTGATGGGCACCCATGGCTCAGAGTTCAATCTCGTCTTTGGTGGTCCCCGGGTAATGGGCACCCGTGGCTCAGAGTTCAGTCTGGTCTTTGGTGGTCCCTGGGTGACGGGCACCCGTGGCTCAGAGTTCAATCTCGTCTTTGGTGGTTGCCAGGTGATGGATGGGCAGCGTAGGAGCCAGCAGAAAACCCAGGGCTGCAGAGCCCACCAGTACGGGCCACCACACACCTGAACACCGGGCCAGCGCTCTGCATCCCATGACCAGATGTGGTGCCCCCAGCCTGGCCCTTGCCAGGGCTCCTCTGAGCACCTGGTGCTGTGTCCCCCTCTCTGCCCTCCCGTGGCAGGGCATGACCATCCCATGGCCCCCGACACCTCATAGAATCATAGATCCAGAGAATCATAGAATCATAGATCCACAGAATCATAGAATGTTTTGGGTTGGAAGGGACCCCTAGAGGTCATCCAGTCCAACCCCCAAAGGGCACCCCTCAGGCAAAGCAGGGGTGGCCATGGGGCTCTACGCTCTGCCCTGCTCCCACGCAGGCTTCAGGGGTAAACTCCAGCAACCCTGGCCAATGAGTTTAGCATTAATTGTTAAACTGCAGCCTAAACCAGACGCCTTTGCTGAGGAATGTGACCCACGTTAATGCCTGGTGTGCAAATGCCAGTCGCCACCTCTCTGCTCCTCACCTCCCTTCGTGCAAGGAGCAAACCAGCACACTGCTGCGGACGTGCTCCCCGAGGAGCGGATGGTCTCCTTGGCTCACACCAGCCCCGCACCTGGATGCGGTGCTGGCCGGGCGCTACGTTGCAGCTCAACACGACCTTGGTGCAAGGGGCATTGGATAAAACGTCCTGGTTTGTTACGCTGAGGATCTCGGCCCACTCTCCTACGGATTCTACTGTCTGGATGCTGATAGAGTGCTCAAACATCCGCGTTAGGAAAACAGACGCCAAAAAAGCTACAAAGGGACTTTAAAATACGTCCTGCTTGGTGCCGCATTCAACAGCACAGAGGAATGAAGCATGGGGCTGCACAGTGAATAAGGAAGATTAAAAAAAGCGGAACAGCTGCCTCATTCATGAGCATTATTAATCTGATCTGAAAGAGGCCGGGTTCCTATGGAAAAACAATATGCAGCTTGTAATCAAAAAGCATCTCAAAGCGTGTGCATAAGTGGTTTGATTCTCCCCTACAAGGGGTGAACAATCCCATACAACCATTGACAGCTAGAGGTTTTTACAGCAGCAGCAAGTAGATGCTTTGGCCAAGGATCAAAGTGTTCAGCACGGGTTTAGGCCATTTCGGAGGTCAGTTCCCGACCTCCAGCTCTTCCCTTTGCAGCAATAAGGTTCTGCTGATTTTCTTCTTCTTTTCACTGCTCACATAGCTGAGACAAAACAGAGCCTGGAAAAGGGGATTTTAGGATCTACGTGGTACTGGGAAACCAGTGAGAGGCACAGCCTGGGACAGGAGAGAGGAGCCTGCGTGCCCAGGAGTGGGGGGCAGGTGCCACGGCCGGCAACCACGCTCCTGCCCCTCAGGAGGTGCCACGGCCGGCAACCACGCTCCTGCCCCTCAGGAGCCGCCACGGCGGCAGGGCCACAGCACAAGCCCCGCTCTCCTCTGCCGGGCTCCCCTCCCTCTCGGGGCACAGAAAACGGATGGCTGCACAGGCTGGCCCTGGCCTCTTCCTCCTCCTGAAGGAAGCCGCAGCGAGCAGCGTTCCTGCGCGGCCTCGGGACACGGGTGACGTCCTCCTCAGCCCTTGGGGAAAGGCCTTTGTGGCAAAGCAAGGCTTTTCGTTCCTCGAGTTAAAATTACCCTGGAGAAGATAAAATGCAAGAACATGATTTTGAGCTTTTTATTCCTGGTTTGTGATAGCAGATAAGGACCTAAGTAGAGCACGGTGTGGGTGGGTGTATATTTAAATCGCGGGCTGCATCCGCGTCGCCAGGAGCTCACAACACATCCCTGGTGTTGCTCAGCATAAACACCTGGAAGCTCAACACCAGCAGGTCCGCCCCACGGCCCTGGGGCAGCGCAAGGGCAGGCGCTGGCTCCACACAGGGCGGAACGAGCAGGGCAGCACCGAGCAGGGCAGCCACCACTTCTGCCAACGGTGGCATCTGTGGACGCCATTTGACACCAGATCCAGCTGAATGCAATCCAGAAGAGGAGAAAGGCCTGTATCCCCACGAAGGAGGCAGCTCATGGGCACATCAGGCTGCGGCTGCTGCTGCTGCTGCTGCTGCTGCTGGCGCAGGGGGCCCATCTCCTCCCGGGGCTTCACTGGTGCACGCTGTTAGCAGGTTAAAGCTAACAGGGAAAAATGTTATTTTAACCTACAGCAGCTTCTCAGTCTGACTTTAACATGATTTAAAAGGGAGCAGAAAAAGAATTTCCAGCACGCAATGGGAGAAGAAAAGCCCTTGGAAATCTCCGGGAGGAAGTCTCATCAGCTGTACATCGCCGTTCCTCTAGATCTTTCCAAGCTCTTTCAGTAAGCTCCAGCTCTCTGATAGTTAGCAGCTTCCTAAGTACCACTCGTCTGCGAGAGGCTCTTATCTCCCCACGTACACATTTTTTACGTGATGCGCTGAGCCGTGATTCCTTGGAACAAGTTCTCCCTGCTTCCAGTGAAAAAGTAAATAGAAAACCTGCGCCTCACCACTCCATAATTACAACCATGGTGGCAACTGGCCACGTGGAGGGTGGCCAGTGCTGCCCACTGGCTGCTGCAGGAAGTGTTTTCCCATGGGACAGCTCTCAGGTTTGGTCGGATACCTCACCGGATTTCAGCGCCAGCACATGCTGCAGGCAGAGAGGACTTTGGTGACCGCTGGAAGCACTTTTGTGGTCTCCTAGGATTATTTCTGTGTTGCCACTTTTTCCTACCGCTGGGCCCGAAACAAGGTTGGGACTCGCTTCCCAAGCGCCCCCGCCACAAGACTTTGGGAATCAGTTTTCAAACGTGTTTTAATGATACAGACCCACAATTCACAACTACTTCAGAGAAACAAACCTTAGCTTGGACATGTTTCTGGCTCCTTAAAAAACAGACTATAATCTCATAAATCTTGTGGGTGTGTTAGATAATTTTATCCTGGGTCTCCACCACCCCTTCCCACGGAGCAACGCACAGCCAAAAGCTGAGCTGAAATGGCTCTTCTTGGGGGATAAGCAGCCGCAGGCCAAATGCAGGAGCAGGCAAGCGAGACAGAGAAGTGGCACCAGTGTTAGGAAGGATCCCCAGCGCCTTGCACATCAGTCTCCTGTTCCCTTTGCCAAGGCTCATCCTCCCTCCCAGTGCAGGGGCCAGCACCAGTGTGCACCATCAGCTCATCCTCCCTCCCAGTGCAGGGGCCAGCACCAGTGTGCACCATCAGCTCACCTACACGAGGGTTAAAGGAGAAGGGAAGGATCCCAGGCTATCAAATTCCAAATAAATTGCTATCTTGGGAGTCGCTACAGAGCCCAGGCTGTCAAAACAAATCAATTCCCTGCCCTCCAGCCATGGTACGGAACGGGTCCGTGGAGCGAAATGCTAGCAGAGCACTAACAAGCAGGTGCATGGAGCTCCGCACCCGACACCGCTGCCGCCAGTGACGAGCCCAGCTCCCGCACCACTGCTACCCCAGCACAGCTGAGCAGGGACGGGGACGGTGGCTGGAGGCTTGCCCTGGGACCGGTGACACACTTAGGCTCCCTGTGCCGCTGGCACCCTGGACCCAGGGCTGCAGCCCCCCTCTCCTGCAGGGCCTCTGCTCTGCCATGAGTGACCACTGCTCACCCCCCGCCCACCCACTCTGCTTTGCACAGCCCATCAAGCAGGGTTACTCCCCAAATTCAGCCCTGCGGTGCACTGACGCACCGGAGGGCAGCAGGGAGTGTCTGGGGTTTCCCAGCGAGTGTTAAGATCCTGCGGACGTGATGCCTGGAGCCAGAGCAGGGAGTAGCACTCGCCAGCCAGGCGGTCCGCAGGCAGTCGCTGAACACGGAGCAGGCTGGCTCTGCTGCCTCATGAGCTCAGCACGATGCGGTCCTTAATTACACCATCACATGTGGCTGCTCAAAGGCTGCTCCGCTGACCAGGCGATTTTTCCTCCTCCTTCGATACAACAGCAGCCTCTCCTATTTTTCTGTGCAGCAGCAGCTGGTGGTGAGGAGGGATTCTGTGCAATTGAGCGGTCCCCTGTGTTGATTCCTATTAACATACAGCGTATATAGGGCAGATCTTCCCAAAGTCGGCATGTTAACTACATCAGCCCGGGTGCCAGGAGTCCTGCGGGGAGCCAGGATGCCCCAGAGCGCAGCACTGCCCCAGGTCTCTGCCACCATGGCCCCAGGAAGCCTCTCCTGTTCTGCCAACACCTGAAGCAACCCCAGGAGTGACACAGATTTGGGACAGTAATTTATATAAAGCATCCACGCCAGCAGATTTTCACTACTCTTTGATTTTTAACCTAAAACAAATGTTAAGAATAGTTTCATTCATCCTTTTCACATCAATTGCTTCCACGAGCTCAGCATTTCTGTCTGCTGAGGTGCCCACAGCCAGCACCATGTTACCTGGATGCTCATGGCATCTGCACAGCCATGCAGAATAAACCCCCCCGTGGCTGCAGGGAAGCGCCAGCGTGAGGGACTGCACCTTGTCCAGGCAGCCGGAGTGGGCTGCGGGCAGGTCTGCGGCTGCGCCCGCCGGCGCGGTGCTGCAGTGGCTGCTTCACAAGGCTGCCAAGCGCCTGCAGCTGCCGAGCCAGCACGGACAGACCGACTGCACCTCTTCTCAGGCTCTTCATGGCTGGAGTCCGTCCTGTGTCACGGGCAATCACCAGGGGACAAGGCACACAGCAGCAGAGCAAGAGGCTTTGGCACTCCCTGGCTCAGAAGAGCGGTGTCCCCCTGCCTTTCCTCGGCTTTTCTCTGAGGGAGAGGGAACAGTGGAGCAGGTAGCGTGCTTTATAGAAAGGGCCTTTTACTGGCAGACACAACAACCCTCCTTTGCCAACCCCCTGGTCAAGAGCCAGTGTCCCTCATCACACAGCCCCGCTGCAGCACCCAGAGCCACATCAGCAAGGGTGCCGCAGCCCCCGCCCCGCACCGACGGCACAGACGGCACCGACCGCACCACACCTCCCCCCCGGCCACAGGCGAAGCTGTGCGGCCCCCGTGCCTTCATCGATGGTGGGCAGCGGGATGGTGGCTCTGCCGTGGCTGGTGGCCACCACACCCCTGCCTCACCGGGCTGCAGAGACGCAGCCTTGGTGCTGCGTGCAGGATGGACTGCAGCTGTGCTCAGGGCCTTGCGGCGCAGCGAATGCAAATCAAATCCCAAAACACTGCCTCTCAGCAGCCTGTGCCCCCACCATCAGTCCTGCCTAAGCAGAAGTTCAGGAAAACTTTGCCTATCTCTCTTTTATAATGGGAAAATTTATGTCTTCGTTTCCCCTGGCTTAACAGAGAAATCAATGCTTTGTGCACTGGTTTTCAGGCTCTTCTTTCATTTGCATGAAGGAGATAACAAGCCAGAAAATATTAACCTGAAGAATCAGGTGACTGAGAGGGCAGAGCCTTTTCTGCAGCCACAGGGGGAAATAAGCAACTCTGTCCCGCAGGGGAGGGAGGCCCTGGCCCCCACAGACACCCCAAACTGCCTCTCACAAATGGAGCTGGGTGGTCCCATGCCTCCGAGACACTCGGTGGGGAGGCGCCTCCTTGCCAGTGCCCCACACATCACCAAAGCCCGGGGAGGGGGGAGGCCTCCTGTGGGACAGGAGCCAGCAGAGGAAAGCCATGTCAGGCCCCGCTGCCTGGACACCACAGGACATCCTTCCTCAGGATGCAGGTCCTTCACCATCAGCCGGGCTTTCCAGGGCGCGACGCAGTGACGCGCCGGGCGTCAGCACGATCCCCTTTGCAGACGAGACCAAGTTCTCTCCAGGGCTGCCAAGCCACCTCACCGACTGTGATCCTGCCAGCTTGGGAACCGACAATCCGGCCTGAAGCCACCAAGGCTGTCACCACAGGGCTGCACCCAAACAGACGCCACGAGAGATGGCGGCTCCCTCTCAGCACAGCCAGCTCCGCCGGTGCAGAGGAGCAGAGCCGCATCCCCAGCAGCGTGCCCACATGCCTCCCATAGCCAGGCGGTCCCTCCAGCCAGCGTCCCCACGTGCCTGGCTCCCCTGCGCAGCCCAGACGCTCCCGAATGGCCCTGTCGCACGAAACCCATCTACAGCTCCATGCCTCTCCAACACAAACAGCTTTCTGTTTCTCACCCCAAATTAGCATGTACCCCTCAGAGGGTCTCTTTGCTCTCAGTATCACTCTTCCCCTCCACAACAGCACGAATTGTCCTTCCTCCTCCTGCCAGGCCACTGACATGACCTGCCCCAACTTCACTCCATCTCAGGGCTCCCAGCAGACCGGCCACCCCCCTTGCACCCACCCACCATCCCCCAAAACCTTCTTGCAGGAGCACAGTGCCCACAGTCCGGGTGGGAAGAGCAGGAGCCAGGGTCCCATCATGGTGGACCCCACAGCAGGGTGGGCAGGCCCGGGCACCTCCCAAAGAGCTCAGTCCCCAAACACACGGGACACTGCTCGTTAGAGTCCTCCAGAAACAGCTCGTGTGAAGGGAGGGGAGGAGAGGAGACAAGGACATGAAACTGAAGCCACAAGTTGCACCCATCTTGTGGCACCTTCCTTTCCCCAAATACTTGCCTTACATGCCTCAGCTGCCACACAGAGAGCTCACAGAAACCAATAGGGGACAGCAAATTTTGGGCACTGAAAAATATCCATCTAAGTACTGGAGTGTCTTGCCAGGGGCCATACAGGACAGAGGACCCCTCAGGCTGCAGGGCATTGCGTGGCTCCTGACCATGGCCCCAGGCACAGGAGCAGCGTGTGCCAGCATCTGCCAAGCACTGCTCATCTCCCACAGCCCCAGCCTCTGCCCCTGCCCAGGGCAGTCCATGGCCCCCTTCGCCTGCAAGGCTGTCCCATGCCCATAGGCTTTGGGAACCGTGCAGGTCCAGGGGCAGCTCTGCCTGTCAGAAAGAAGGGCCATGTGTGAGCTCTGTCGGTCAGTACTCTGAGGGGTTGACAGCCTGCCTATGTCCCCGGCAGAGCTCTTCACCTACACAGAGGGAACGCCACCAGCTACTTCTACGCTGCGAGAAAGGGAGTCTCCTTTGGTAATTAAGATGTGCTCCCTTCCCATCCAAGCACACCCCTCCCTGGTGTCTGCGCTGCAGAAGGGCCCATACTTCTGTCCCATCTCCACCCGCCTCTCTGCATCCCATGTGTCTGTGCGGAGTAGATGTGTCCCGTTCCTCCTGCACCCCAGGTTCCACTGGAGTAGGAGATGTGTCCTGTTCCTCAGGTGCCCCAGGTTCCATTGGAGTAGGAGATGTGTCCTGTTCCTCAGGTGCCCCAGGTTCCATTGGAGTAGGAGATGTGTCCCATTCCTCCTGTGCCCCAGGTTCCACTGGAGTAGGAGATGTGTCCTGTTCCTCAGCCGCCCCAGGTTCCACTCCTCAAGCGGTTTGGATGGGTGCAGGGCAGCTCCGCCTCTCTTCCCTGAGCTCAGAGTCGGTGCAGGATGCTCAGACTATTTAACCCAAAAGTGCTGGCCCATCATTAGGAAGTAAACAGCGATGTGCCTGAAGAGACTGCCTCTTCAGCGATAAGGTCACAGCCTGGGGTGGAGATTTGCTCCTAACAATGGAAACCACTAACAGCGAATTCAAAGGCTTTCAGCTGAACAAAGACACTGATGGAGAGTTGCAAAGGCACCTAAGAGGCTTGGAGACAATTCCAAGAGAGCTGGGAAACTTGACTTGAAAAGTCAGCTGCTTCACAGTCCAAAAAGCCACCTGAAAGCTCCAACCCTGACAGAAAGATGAACTTGAATAAACTGAATTTTGCCCAGCTGAAGTCCTGATCTCTGAAACTCTGGCAGCTAATGGAGTCTGACGTTTTACTGAAAAGCCACCAGTCCACCCTGTGCCTGAAGACCCCAAAAGAGACAATCCCCGTCTTCAAGCAGAGCTACACCAAACCCCATGGCACGTCAGCCTCGTGCTGCAGCTGCCAAGCCAGACCTCGAGCCCCCAAGGCACCCGCGGGAGGAGGGCAGTGGGTCACTCCAGACTGTGCAAGGGCTGGAGTTCAGGGAGCAAAAGCCCTTCAGCACAGCAGTCCCTTGCCAGCACCACACAGTCCTGCAGAGGCCGGTGATCCCTGTTGGGGTCCCATCCCTTCTCCTTAGGTTTGTGCTCTTCCTAGGGAAGAAAGCCTCTTCTCTTGCGTGACCCCTGATGCATGGTGCCCCATCACTCAGAGCAACCCAACCTCTGGACAAGTCCAGGAGGGGACACAGAGCCAGGCCAGAGGAGGTGAGGACTGGTCCCATTACAAGGCAGGCATTTGACTGCCTCTCTCGCAGGTGCCATCAGGGTCCTGTGCCTTACCCCTGCCTACCGGACATCCTTCCCTTTCCTCAGCCTGCCTGAGGCCCAGTCTGCACCCGCAGGGTGTGAGATCCCTCCCGGGCTGCAGACACTAACCCCGGCCAGGAGCGAGAGCCCCGCACAGACCCACAGAGCAGCCAAAGTGTCAGCCTCCCTGCCGGCTGCCCTCCGGGGAGGGCCACCGCCACAGCAAAGCCAGGCAAGCGGAGCAGCAAAGGCAGGGGAAGGACACCTCTGGGGAGATGCCTGCGCCTCAGGGTCTTCCCTGCCCTGCAGACTCAGGTGAGCAACAGCTCGACAGCAGCTCCTCTGAAGTGCAAAGGCCTATCGCAGCCCAGCAGCAAGAGACCTACCCCATGGGCTGAGCAGCAAGAGACCATGCCGGGAGGGGGGTCCCCACCTGGCCTGAGAGACACACAGCCCTGCTGAGCCACAGCAGCCCTGGGAAGGAGAGCCTGGCTCTGGCACAATGCCCACTAACTGCAGGGAGAAGCAGGACCCGTACGGGTCAGGAGCCAGAGCAGGGAAGAGGTCTAGGATCCTTGCTGCTCTCCAGCTGGATGAGACCAAGGACCCTGTGCCCCGTAAGAGGGGAGGAGGAGGCAGGAAACGCACACAGCTCTAGAGCACCTATCCTGTGAGCTTCTCCAAAGCACAGCAAACATCCTTCAAAACATCCCATCGTGCCTGGTGGAGACAGGAGCACGGCAGCAAGCCCAGCAGTGGCAGATGGGACAGGTTCAATTGCTCATTTTCCCCTTGTCCCCCTTTCACGCTGGTTGGGCCCCCATCTGCTTGGATGTCCCCTTGCAGATGGGACCAAGCCTGTCTGCTCAGGGTGTGAGGGATGAGCACTGAGTGCCCAGACCAGGGAGCTGATGCATGGGGATGATGCACATGAGCCTAGGGAAGGCCAGGGCCGGTCACAGGACACCATACTGCTCTTAGGGATGCAAACTGCTAAGCCAGCTGGGTTTTTCTTGCCTCACTTTATTTAGAGGAAAGTACCTCAGCTAGCACAGAAGAGGAGTTTGCAAAACGGGCAGTTTGTATCTGGGAAGTCATCCCCCACCTGAGCTGTAGATGCAACAGCCCTCTGCAGGCACTGCCTCTGTTTGAAAGAAAGGGACGCCCCGACACCAGCTTGAGCTCGGCTGCAGGCTGCTGACAGCACGGGAATGCTGTGCAGGGAGCAGCACGGGGTGATCTGGCTCCCGTTGCCCAGCCCGTGGAGCAGCAGAGGGTCAGACAGAGCAGCCATCGCAGGGTCCTGCCTTCCACAGCTCCGCAGGGCAAACTGCTCTGCAGGGAGGCGGCACCCAAATCTGCTTTCATCCTGCCTCTCGCTGCCCGGGGGCGCAGGTGCCACAGCACAGCCCCTGACTCCAACCAGTCCCATGAAATCCAGAGCACGCTGCCCCGTGGGACTGGTAGCAGGGACAGGGCTGGTCGGGCAGCCGGGCTCCTCCACAAGCACCATGCACAACCTGTGAGTGCTCCCACCACTCACACTGCAAAGCCAGAGCCCCGAGCTGTGACTGCAGCGAACTCCTCTGCACATTGACCGGGCTCGCAGTACACAGGCTGCATCTGCCAGGATGCGAGCGCTGTGGTGCTCTCACCCGCACCCATCAGCACTGCCCCACGTCCCCAGCGCTCCCCACTGCACCGCTGCCAGCACCCAAAGTGCTGCCCGCCCGCCTCACTTGGCCGTTCAAGGGGAGCAATGCCCCCAGCCCCAGGCAGCCAGGCAGCCCGCAGGTCCCCCCAGGGGCTCCTACACTGCTGGCTCCCACCCAAAGCCCAGGGTGGCTGCACAAGAAATATTTCCACTCTTCATCTCTCTGATATGCATCTGCCCCTTGGGGAAGGAGATCTGGGAGGGAAATTCCTGCTTTATACATGCAAAGATGCTCTGCATTGCATGAAGTGCCTCATCCCCTCCACTGCCTGGGGTGATCTTCGGTCTGGCAAGGCTGAGCTGTTTCACTCTGACTCTGAGACTACCCCCTGGCTGCAGTGGAGGACTTGTAAGGAGGAAGGAGGTGGAGGGGTACAACACACCATCTCACTGACTCCAGCATCACTGCTTCCTCCTATGCCCACGCACACTCCCAAAACAAACTAAGACAGGGAAGGGAGGTGCGGAGCAGTGCCCAAAGAATAGCAAAGCAGAGAGGTGGATACCATCGCAGTGTGCAGAGCAAGAGCCCTCACTGACCGTCCTTGGACCCTGCCCCATGCTGCATCACACAACGGGATTTGGGGTGAGGGCTGGAGCAGGATGAGACCCAGGTCTGCGCATCAGCACGGGGATGGGTGTGTACAGGGATGACGGAGGAGGAGCTGATGTGCTGGGGCTAATACAGCAGTGAAGGGAAAGAGCAGACACTGTGCCCCAGAGAGCCTTGCTCACAACCCCAGCAGGGGCTGGGGCAGGAGGGAGCGGGTGTAAAGCCCTTCCTGCAGCACAAGGTCAGTCCTTGCTAGAGCAGAGCGTCTGTCCAATTCTTCGACAGCAAAGGCAGCACTGCCTCGCCTGCCTCTGCTGCTCCCCAGCGCTTGGCAGCTGAGCCTGCAGACCTGTGCCTGCGAGCATGCCAGCACGTCAGCCCCAAGTGCTTGGCCCTCAGCCGCAGCGCTATCGTCCTCTAGCAAGCTCTCTGGCCCCAGTCACTACCCCTCCGTCACCAAGCAGGCAGGACTCCCACACCATCTCCAAAAGAGAACTCTTTCCCCACTCTCCCTTTAGTCCCCTCCACCTGCAGCACCTGCTCTGCTTGCACCAAGTCTCTCTGTCTCCTCATCTCCCTCCACCCCTCATCCCCAAGGAACACCCCCCTCTCATGCCCGCAACACCTCATCCCAGAGCACAGGCTCCCTATGCCTTGCGGCAAGCCAGTGCTCCCAGCACTCCACCTCTAATGAGCACTCTTCATTAGGACCACAGTTACTGCAGGCCCTCAGTGAACTTTTTCCCTGCGCTGACCAGGCTCAGTTTCCAAGCACTTGCTCCCCGCAAGCATCCAATACCTCAGGTGACCCCCAGCACAGCCACCCCACATCCTCCATGGTTCACTGCACCCTGCCAGACACCCACTGCGCCCGGGGGTAACCATCCACCATGCCACCCTCTACCCCTCCACGCCACACGTGCTGCCCAACATCACAGCCACGCCGGCTGACACACCATGATGCCTGTGCCCTCCTGTGTCACACCCCAGCTCCCAGCAGGCCACACCTGCACGTCCTGGCTGCAACACGGGCACCATGGCCTGGCACACCACACCCTGCTGTACCACCGTCCGGTGCAGTGGTGCACCCAGCTCACATCATAACCCGCTGTGCTGCACCCGGGCCTGACACCTTGAACCTGCTGCGGTCACATCGGCATCTGTGCACAGCCCACGCACACCCAAGTCCGGCTCGGCGCAGCCCTGCTTCCCGCACGCCCTGCCCGCTTTTGCCTGCCCACACCGCCAGCAGGCAGGCGGCCGTCAGTTCCCAGTGCTGTGCTGCGGCTCCGCGCTCCTGCAGCCCGGCCCAGCCGGTACTGCTGCCGGAGCCGATCCCGGTGCCGGAGCCAGTGCTGGAGCAGTACCGGTACCGATACCATGCTGGTGCTGGAGCCTCCTGAGCTGCGCCCGCTCCCCGCGCCGTGCCCCGCTGTCCCCCGCGCTCAGGGCAGGAGCACAGCCCGGGTCCGGACCGGTGCGGGCCCCCGGCGGCGGGAGCGGCCCCTGGCTGCGGCCGCACGGGGGCCCCGGAGCGCCCCGGCCGGGCTGCGCCCCGGAAAAGCAGCGCTGCAGCCGGGGCTGCCCGCCCCCCTCCGCCCGCGTCCCCGCCGGGCTCTGCGGGGAAAAGGGGAGCGGGGCACCGGGGAGCGGGGCAAGGGGGAGCCGGGGCGCCGGGGAGCAGGGCACCGGGGAGCAGGGCAATGGGGAGCCGGGGCAATGGGGAGCCGGGGCAATGGGGAGCGGGGCACCGGGGAGCCGTCCTGCCGAGCCCGTGGCCGGCCGCCCCCCGGCCCGCGGCGGTGCGAAGTTTGCCGGGTGGTACCGGGACGGCGGCTGTCAGGGAGGGGGCTGGGGCCGGGGCCAGGGCGCGGGTCGGGGCCGGGACCGGGGCCGGGGCGGGCACTCACCGTCTGCTGGAGGTCGGGGATGCCGATGCGGACGACGATGGCGCCGGGCGCGGGCTCCTCCATGCGCGCCGGGGCCGCCAGCTTGGGGGAGCGGGGCCCGCCGGGGCCCCGGACCGGGTCGAGCCGCGTCTCCTCCCGCAGGCCGGCGCCCGGCTCCCCGGCGGCGGCGGCGCGGGGCTGTCGCTCCGGCGGCGGCGGCGGCTCTGGCGGCGGCGACTCCGGGCTCTCATGTTTGCTGCCGGCGGGGCTCAGAGGCATGCTCCGTGCGGCGCGGCGGGGCGGCCGGCACCGGCACCGGGGGCCGCGCTCACAGCCCGCCCGGGGGCCCTGTGGGGTGAGGAGAGGCGGTGAGCGCGGCGGCCGCGACCCGCGGGGCCACCCCGGCTGGGACCCCCACGCTGCACACGGGCACCCCCGCAGGGACCCCACGGGGGCACCCCGGCACGGATCATCCACTGGCAGGTATCCAGCGGAGGACACCCAACCTCCACTCAGGGACCTGGTGGGGAACCCCCACCCTCCACCCAGGCCACCCCTCAGGACCCCTGACCGCCCCACACAGAGATGCCCCCATCTCAGGGCCCTCACCCAGAACCCCCCAGTCAAGCGTGCAAGAATCTCACAGAGGCACCCCCACAGGGTTCCCCATGGCAGGCACCCTTTGGGGACACACCCCCCTCCCCCCCAGGGATTCTCGTGTTGAGGGCCACCCCCACCCTGCATGGGAATCCCCATGTCCAGGACCCCACCGAGAAGCCTCCCACCATGCAGGGATCTCCACAAGTGCCCCTGTCCGCCCCCTGCAATGGCCAACTGCCACTGCATGCCCTCCCTGGCTCCCACAGTGGGCACAGCCCCCACTGCAGTGACTCCCACCCAGACGGGACCCTTCCTCATCCAGGCCACAAGGCACGGACCTGCCCCAGGTTTACCATCCCAGGTGCATGTGCATCCAGAGCCTCTGCTCACCCGGGGGGGGCTCAGAGCACAGTGCACGCACCAGAGCCAGCACAGAGGGTCTGGACACAGCACCCTGGGGTGGAGGATGGGTTGGCCCAGCTTCTGGGGCCTGCTCTGCTCCTTTGATCAACTGTCTTCTCTCCACACCGCCCCCAATGCCTGCAGTTTGTCCCAGTGGCCCTGTCCCCCATCTGCCACCATGATCCTCCATCTCCACATCTGCACCAGCACATCTGGAGGGCCTGCCTGGCTTCTTCCCTACCTGCCAGGGGGGACTCATGAGGGAGGCAGGACAAGTAGGTGTGACTTGGGGGGCTGAGCACCCTGCCTGTCTCTGGGGTTGACAGGGAAAGGTCTTGGTTCTGGCCCTATAAACTGTACATCCTGAAGTTGCTGGAGTGCTGCCTACTGTGAGGTCCCCGATACCCCTGCTCGGAGGCAGTCACCACCCAGCACGTGTCTGTGCACACACACAAACAGCCAGACTGTCCCCTGGGCTGCAGGGCTCTGGCAGCACCTCCACCAGCCCATCAGGCGGGCTGCTGGGGCTGTCAGCCAGGGGTTTCCCGAACTGGCTTGTACTTGGACAACAGGATGCAGCGGTGCCCTTGTGCCAAAGTTTTTGAAGTTGGAGGATGGCTGACCTGTGTTTTCACTCCAGAGACCTGTCTCAGTCAGAGAAGCCATGTGCACACACACTGGAGTGATGGCAGGCGCAGCTAACGTTAGGTCCAGCATGGAGCAGAGACGCAAGCAGCTGCCACCATGGGCTGCTCTTTCTGCCAGTCCCCCCGCCAGTGAGGTCTAATTAAAGCCAGGAGGACCCTGCCTGCTCAGCAGGTCAAGCCCTTGTTCCCAGGCAGGGACAGGCCAGTGACTGCCCTGCTAAGAGCAGATGGGATGCTGGGCTGAGCCCGGCAGGACTGTGCATGGGACTGTGTCCGGTCCACCACTGGCTAGGATTCAAGGCTTTAATCTACGTGACAATCCTCAAACAGAAATAGCCCCCAAACCACTGAGAGCTGGAGAGATTTACGGTATGGCCTGGATCTGTCCAGGAAATGACTAATAGCTCTTCCTTCAGCCCTCCCACCCTGAGGCTCAGGGACTGCACAAGGCAGGCACCGGTGAGAGCTGGACTCTGCCAGGGCAGCTAGCCCCAAGCAACTCTCCCAGCTGGAGCAGCATCTGCTGCAAATGCCTTGCACTGGCAGAACAGGCGAGAGAGGTGGAGAAGGCTGCATCCACAGTCCTGGAAGTTCAGGGTCACATGGGGAGTCTAACGGGTCCTGGAGCATAAGCACTGCAACTCCATGGCACTAGCCCCAGAACAGAAATCGTGGCTTGATCATGACAAAGAGTGAGATCAGTCCAGGAACAACCGGCCAGTCTCTGGGCTCCTCCTTTCCTTTGATCCACACCTCCACCCCAGCGCTGGAGAGCCGCAGGCCCTGCCTGTCTGCTGCTGCTTCACAGATGCAAGGACCGGGCAGCCTCCAGCCTCCCCTGCACCCAGGACTCCCATCGCCCCTGGCTGCTCAGAGCCGCCCTGGCATGGGTCAAGCCTCATGACCTCTAGGGAGTTCCTTCCAACCCAAAACGTTCTATGATTCTAAGCCTTTGTGCCTGGACAGGAGGACACAGCGCCATGACAGTTTCAGTCATCCCCAACCAGTCCCTTTTTAAGAGATGAGAAAACATTTTTGCCCAGCAGCAAAGTAAGCCAAACCCATGCCTTTCCAGTGTGCCTGTCCCACAGCAGCTCTCCTCCTGTCTCCCAGGGGTCTGAGAACAGCAGGGCCCTGGGGCGAGAGGAGACGAGACCGGTGGCACTGGAAAGCCTCCTGCTCCACAGAGCACACAGCGCTCCCCACGCTGCGCCCGGCCAGGCCCCGGGCAGAGGTGCACCAGACCGGCAGCTCTGCAGAGCACGGGCTGGGGCCGAGCAGCTCACAGGTCGCGGGCAAAGGGATGCAGGCTTCGAAGCAGACAAAGCCGCCTGGCAAAAGCGAGGGCTGCCGGGAATACGCTGGGCTCTGCAGCTTTGAGTCAGGGACGTTAGGGACGAGGTGGGGCTGGTGAGGGGAAGGAGTGGATGAAATGACCATGAGTCACAAACAGCCAAGAAGGAGCTGCCAGCTGAGGTCTCTCGTGGCACAAAAGACAAAGGAGTGAGAGTGGTCAGGAAGGGAGATGGCAGAAATACCTGCTGTACAAGAGGCCAGAGAGGGGAGCACGCGAAGTCTGAACCGGGAAGCCAGCAGCCACGGCCCGCACATGGCAGAGTCACACCGAACGGCTCAGAGCCGAGAGACGAAACCTGCAGCCACAGGAGCACAGGGCCACAGGGCTGCTCCCAGCCGGCCACCAGCAGCGTGCCAGGGCGCCAGGGACAGGTAGGGTGGCACCACCTCGGGGAGGCCGGCCCGTCCTCGCAGGCACACTGAGACGCAGCAAGGCCAGGAGGCACAGCATATGGCCGGGCCCTGCGGAGCACCCAGCGGCGAAGGGCTGAGGGCAAGACAGGGACCGCACAGACCCTTGGTGGGGCCGGTCACGAGCCACGCACGACCCCGAGAGCCCATGGCCTCAGATCTCGACAGCTGATGCCCTGGCAGAGCAAGTGGGGCTGCGGGAAGGCAGGGCTGTAGGGAGGACGCTGGCCGCCTGGCAAGGCCAGGAGATGGGCCAGCAAAGGGCCCGTGTCAGGCAGCCGGGGACTGCTCCCTGAGACTGGCAGCTGCCATGGGACGGGGACACCCTCACCGGACATGGTGGCACGGGGGACGGCCTCTGCCTGCCTCTCCATCAGGCCTGAAAGTAGCCGAAGGCTGGACGCAAAAACGAGCCTCACCACTGCTGTTCAGCTGCTGCGGGCTCAGGGTGAGGTCTGGGACTGGGCCTAATTCTTATTAGTGACTTAGAAGAAGGGATCAAACAGCACCGTGATGAAATGTGGTGTGAAACCAGGAGTAGGCAAGTGGAAAGGCCCTAAACAGATTAGAAGCAAGAGCAGGAGGAACACAAAGTTCTGCCTGGGAAAATGCACATAGTAAGGAGATAAATCATCAGAAATACAAGCGACACTTGGTCTGACTGCATCCCGTGGGCATGCATCCACACAGAGGCGGACAGACCCTGGAGCAGATGGGACAACGGCAACGCACACTCGTGTACGCCCTCGCAAGCAGCAGAGCAGGAAGACCTCCTGCAGCCGGGGCACGAGCGTACGCCTGCCCCTTCATGAAGCTGGCAGGGACCCGTGAGCTGCAGGAAGCCTGGAGCCAACACAGAGGAATACTTTGGATGCAGACCCATCAACCTGAAGGCACTGGGGAAGGATCCCAAGCTCTGCCAGTCACCTCTCCGGAGCCATGCCCGTGCCATGTGGGCAGGGGCACGCCTCGCTCACAGTGGGCACTGTTCTGCACAAGACCCCCCCAAGAGCCCCAAGACCGGCTTTCCTCTGAACACACGCTGCTGCAGATGGGCCTGGCTCCCCCTCACTGCCTCCCTCCCTCCGACACATCGCCGCACAGGGGATTACGCGAGAGCAATGCCACAACTGTCCCTGCTTGTTGCCTCAGCCATCACAGCCTCAGCCACCCTCAGATACCACCCTGCGGCAACAAACCAAGCAGGCCAGGATCTACCCTCTAAATCAGTCCTGAACCCAGGGCATCCCAGGGGGCAGAGGTGGCTCTGTCTCACGGCCTCTCGGGAGCAAATCTCCCTCCGCCATCCTGGCAGCGGCCCCCATCTGAGCCTGTGCCTGCTGCCTGTAGATCTGTTCAACTATTGCCGTTCATTGATTTTACTTCTTTCCTTTTTTTCTGTCTTGTTATTTCACTAGGGGGAGAAATTGAATACTCCAGATGGTAATTGTCAGGATTATTCTTGCTTTTTTTCCCAATCTTCTGGAACCTCATTAGTTCCCAACAATGTTTAAGACACAACTGTGAACGGTTGGAAAAATGCACTGGCCACCCCACCCCCGAACTCCATTACAGACTTGCAGAGTCATTCACATTCATTTTCTCTTATTAAATCAACTTCTCTGCTGAGGAAAAAAATCACTTATCTTGAAAAAAAGATACAAGTTGAGTATCTTAGAAATTATAATCCAATGAGTCTTATTCTAACGCCAGGAAAAACGGATGAAAAATCATCAAAGAGAGTTATAAAATCTTTCAGGAAGATTTTATAGTGAGAGGAACACATCAGTAATGTTTCCATCAAAGAAAGTCACGCCTCACTAGTCTGGCAGAGCTCCCTGCATGTGCCACCAGAAGCACCAATAAGTGAAACACAGAGCAGAGCAGTGTACTTGGATTTGCAAATACCCCTTGCAGTAGCCGTCACGAGAAGCTGTAAAGTTGAGCCACCTTTACCTCTTACGCTGTGAGAAATAGTGTTCCCCTTGGGCCTGCCCCACTCTCCACCATTCACGGTGTTATGGAGTCTACGCTGCCTTCCCTGCCACCTCTCACAAATCCCTCCATCAAGGGCAGCCATGCCATGGACACGGTCCCATGCTACACTGCCAAACACCACTTTGGCATCTTTAGAGTTCTCCAGCGGGGCTCCAGATGCCCCCAGGTTAGAGGCAACGCAGAACCACGGCCGTCGCTCGGAGTATCACTGAATTACTCTTCCTCCGGAGGGAAGGCATCCAGCTGGGAGAATCCTGGGAAAAGTGCAGTGCTAGCACTGCGGTGGTGGGACCTAGAAAGGTGCAACAGGTAAGATCTGAAGAAGACAAGCAGCCCCAAGGCATGGTAGGAGCAGGAAGAAGAAACTGAGGCACTCTGTAGCAGGGGTGCCAGCTGGAACTGCTCCCCAGCCAGGGGAAGCTGGCACCTCCCCAGGGAGGAGGGAAGGTGCTGCCACTCCATCCTATGGCAGGGTGAAGAGCAGGTTGGTGCAGCCAAAGGGAACCCAGAGAGGTGCAAAGACCTGCGGCTGCTGTCAGCGGTGGCACCAGGTCCTGCAGCCTGGGGTGAGAGCCCAGCCCTGTGCAGAGCCCGAGCCAGCCAGCGCCAGGCTGTGGGAGGACGGGAGATCGCTCTTTCCATCCTCAGGGTGCTGGCACCCCAGGTCTGAAATCCTCTTACCAAGCCCCTTCCTCCAGGTCTCCTCTCGCCTCTCTCATCTTCCTGGAAAGCTGCTTCAGACCTTTCTTTGCTGCGATGGTTAGAAATGGCCTAATTTCTAGCCCACACATTCACGGCTAGTTTACCCTACTCTTGCGTCAGCATTGTCTGTTAGCCTGTGCAGCTCTCCTCTCCTCCTTTGTTTATGTAAGTATTTATATACGTATCACAGGCAGCAATTAGATCCGCGCTCAGACTTCACTTTGCAGGCTAAACAAATGCCACTTACATGGTCTCCCCGTGCATAGAATCATAGAATGCTGCAGGTTGGAAGGGACCTTTAGAGGTCATCTAGTCCAACCCCCCTGCAGTGAGCAGGGAGCATGGCAGACCCCTTTCCCCAGGGACACACTTGAAGGGACCGACAGACTCAGGAGGGGCCCAGGTCACGGGGACCAGTTGCAGGCTGGATTCATACTTAGGGACACAAAATAAACACTTCCAAAGGAGCCCTGTGCATGGCTCATGCCTTTCCAGGCTTCAAAACACTCGTCACCCAGAGTGTGCATGGCAGACAGGTATCAGCTCCCACCCCAGCATCAGTCCCATGGATGCCAACAGTCTGCTAGGGGGCACTGGCAACGGAACAAGGATAAAGCAGCTAACAACTGAAGTAACAGCGACAATCCTTCCGGAATCAAGGGAGACCTTACAAGTCTCAGCATGGGGGCAAAGCAGAACTACACACCTGCATCTTCCTCTGCAGGGGCTGTTGGCCACCCAGGCCACACACACCGGAGTGGGCTAACCTGCATCCAGCCACACCATCTTGCAGGAACTCCCAAGCACCAGTCTGCTACAGCAAGTAATGCAGCCTGCCTAGGACCGGCAGTTTTCCTTGCCTCAATTAGGGTTAAATTCCCTCCCCTTCCCAGTGCCTGCTTGCCCGTGCTCTGTGAGCCTGCTGGGGCACTACCTTGGGCTTCGCCTCTCCACTTACATGCCCCGTGACTCCATGACTCCCGAAAGGCCTGGCCCTTTGAGGAAGAGGGTCTCCCGAGACACACAAGCACGGGAGCATCTGGCTCACCACAGTCCCAGGTGCGCCTGCACAGCAAGGGCTGGTGCGTCAGGCGTGGTACGGGAGGCTGCAGGCAGTGGCTCTCTAGAACAAGTGCTGCTTCCCCAGGAGAGACGGCAGGGAGCAACAGGAGCACCAACCCGGTGGGGACCTGGTACCTGAGTCATGCTGGCGTGGGGGGGAAGCACACACACCCCCAACTCTCGCCCATGGCTGCACACTGGCAGGGCACAAGCTGCACCAGGTCCCTGTGCTCTGGGGCTCCTCGTGCCACACCAGGGTTGTGGGTGGACACAGCAGCATCACAAGTGGGGGCCAGGAGGAGATCTAGCATCCTGCTGGGGTGTTGCTGCCGGGGTGGGTGTGGAGAGCAGCACACACTGCTGGGATCACTGGGAACGGCTGGGGCTGTTGCGGTGGCAGCAGGATGAGCTGTTGGAGTACTGCCTCTGCCTCGCTGCTAGTGAAAGGACTGGCTAGGACAGACTTCACCTGACTTCAGATCAGCACCCAGGCAGCTGCACCAGGGACGAGGCAGCACATCCACCCACCTGCACCAGCATCGCTCCTGCCCTGCTAGACCCTGCAGACACAGCTGCGGAGCCCAGGCAACGCTTGCCCCTCCAGAGACCTGACCCGATGCTTGCGGGACCCATAGCACCCCAGGCTCCGCTCCTGCAACAGCACCAAGCCTGGCCCCAGCTCTGCATGCAGGTGCTGTGCAAGCCCCTTGTCACCCCTGAGCCCTCCCAGGACCAGGGAGCCCTGGGTCATGTTCAACAGCCCTTCCTGGAGCCCCCAGCCCTCCCACGCCACTGCAGGCAGTCAAGCCCTCACCTCAAAGGATCGGGGAGCGTCCGCTTTCGCTTGGCTGGCAATGCCCATGGGACAAGCAGAGTCGTCCTCTCGCACAAGCCAGACGTTACTGATTTACCAGGGGCGGCTGCGGCTGCAGCTGGAATGCACGGTCGATGGTTGCCAGCACTGTGGAAGGCACGCTGGCCTCTGCAGGGGGGACGGGGAACTGGAGCGACTGTGTTGCTTTGCCCCCACTGCGGGGCCTGAGCTCAGTGCCCCATGCAGGGTGTCTGGAGTCTGGGGCTCCGACGAGCCACCTTCCCACCAACCCAGGGCTGATCCTTGGTATCCTGCCAGCTCTGTGCCTGGGGCTGCCAGGCAGGGCCCTGCCCAGAGCTAGGGCTCTGTGATGCCAGAGCCGTCCTCATTGCTTATCTGGGCACAAGCAGGTCAGTTGGCCCTGCTGTTTGCCATGGCTCTGCCCCAGCCACACGTGACAGGTAGCACAAAGCAGTCTGTACCAGCCCAACTTTGTCCTGTGCCACCGCTGCCTGTGTCCTGCAGAACTGATCCATGGAGGCAGGGGCAGGACTGTCCTCACTGCGGCCCCAGGCTGAGTGTCAGGATGCACAGAGCTAATGAGGAGAGGGAGAGGGAGCAGCGCTCATTGATCAGCCTGCGTGCGGCCGCAGTGTCCTACAGGGCCTGATGGGTAATTCTCCTGCCAATTGATTTTCCCTCTCTCCATCTGCTAAGGTTAGTGGGTCACTGGGGAGATGCAGATGATTAAAGGGCAAGTCCTGCAAATGCACCGCTCTTGGGAGCAAACCCGCTGCACCAGCGCTTGGCTTTCCTGGGGTGACAGCAGAGCAGTGCTGACCCCAGCGAGGGGCAGCAGGATAAGGAGCAGCATCCTATGCCCACGCAATGCAGGCCCAGGAACACCCGGGCTCATCCGTGTGTCTGAGTGCCCAGCAAACAGGCAGGGGCACTCCTGAATTCCCCCGGCACATGCACACATGGAGGCAGCTGCAGTTCATGGCTGCTGGTAATTGTAGGGGAACCTGTCTGCAGAGTTCTGGGCCCATAGTTTTTGGCACAGGGGTCCCAAGAGTTGTCCTTCAGTCCCACAGCCCCTCACTGCCTGCCTATGTCTGCCACGCACCTCTGCAGGAGAGGAACCCTGCAGCAAGCACAGCACTGAAAAACCACAGCAGCCGATTCCCCACCAGCCTGGCCCCAGGACATCCCCGCTCAGTCGAAGCAAAGGCTTTCTGCTCGCTCCTACCACTGTCCCAGCTGGAGCTGACTCTTCAGGTCAACAGGACAGACGGTCCTGGCCCAGAACATGTATGCTTCCCGCAGGTCACAGCCCTGCACAGACTCCCAGCTGCCTACCTGCCACAGGGTTGTGCGTCCCCAGCTCCAGGACGTGCCCTATCCCTGCCCCATCACCCTGCGGGGGAGGCAGGACTGCCCCCCTGGCAGGAAGGAGCCAGACCCCTCGGAGGTGGCCTGATGGGCAGCAAATGCGCAGGGCAGAGCTGGAGCTGACAGCCCCAGCCAGGACACCCAGCCCCACAGTGGAAGAGCAGCACCCACCGGCTGGTCCCAGCCAGGAGGAAGGAGCACGGGCGAGCAAACCCCCTCTCTGTCCCTGTAGTCCCCACACAGGGTACAGTGCTATCCGGTGCCAGGCACTGGGCCCACAGCCACCAGCGTGGCTTGGGGCAGCACAGCCACTGCCAGGCTCAGCCCTGCCTGCTGCCTGGCCACATACCCTCGTCCCTTGGCACGCTGGGCTGGTAGGACAGTGGCCTGGTGGGCAGGACAGCACATGCATGCTGAGGCTGCACCACAGAGGTGTTCAGCAACAATGTTGGGAAATGGAGGTTTGGTCCTTGCCCCTATCACTGTGCACTCACTTCCACCCCTGGGCTGGACATGCAGACACCCAGGCAGCCCATGCTGCCAGCTGGCCCAGGGAGCTGGCCCAGGTTAAAACCAAGCCCATTTTGTCCTGATGGCTTTTAGCAGGAGCAGCTCACAGCTCCAGCTGTTCCTGTAAAGCAGAAGTGGCGATGGACAATGACACAAAAGCAGGAATGAGGGGCTGGGGCGAAAAGTCTGTAACCCAGCCCTATCAGACTGCACACACAGCCCTGGCCATACGCATGGCCTTTTAAATCCAGGTTTCTGTCGCACGGCCACCTCCCCGGGGTCTGCTGCTCGCACCCTGGCTGCTTCCCCACCCTCTCTGAGCCAGCCAGCTCCTGGTCTTGCACAGGAACAGCTAACTCTCAGGCAGTTTGGGGCTTGTAGCATCCCAGCCTCATTCCCTGGGCTCCCTGCATCCTTGACTGCCCCCAGGGAGAACACCTCTATGTGGTGCCCCAGGCTCCCACAGCCGCAGCAAGGTGCAAGTGGCTGCCCTGGCCACATGAGCACAGTCCCTCAAGCCTCCCAGCCTGGGCTCACTCCAGTACAAATCCAGAGTGGAGAACCACTTCCCAGACATCCCCTCTCCCTCTCCGACTGGCCCATGTCTCAGCTCATCCCAAGCTCTTCTCCATCAGAGATGGGGCAAGTCCCCATTGCTTCCTGCCCCGCGGCCCCCTGCCCAACCTGTCCCAGTTCCCAGCGAAGCATCAGTGACCGCAGTCCTTCCCCCCACCCTCCCCTGTGCAGCACACGCTCAGAATTAGCCCCACAGGCCATGCAGAACCCCAGCCTGTCCCCACGGGACCCCACCTCAGGGTGCGCCTGGCTGAAGGGAGTCACAGAGCCTGGGGAAAGGCAGGGGCGGCTGAAGACTTTGAAGCTTGCTGGACCTATTCCCCTGCGATGCAGCTGGGATCCATGGGCTCTGCGTGCCCTGAGAGCGCCTCACAGGAGCTGGCACCACTAATGCGGGGCTCCAGGGACATGGTGACAGCTGCTCTAGTGGGGAGAATGTCCCCAGAGCCCCATCGCCACACAGGGCCTGCCCCAAACCTGTCCCCACAGGGCTGTCTGCAAACCGCAGGTCCTTCCCTGCCAAGCACGGAGACCCAGGCAGGGACAACGTCTGGCTGGTCCAGCCCTGCGCCTCCAAGGTCTGCAGAGCCCAGCAGAGCCCACAGCCCATGGGGGAGCTCAGCACCAAGAGCTGCCCGTGCAGCCTCTCCCACCCGGGAAGGTGTCTCCAGAGCAGGAGCCCAGGGATGGCTGCAATGAGAACAGCCTCGCTGGGAGGCTCCGGGGATCCGGGGGGCTTCGCACACTCCCCCCGCAGTAACTCCAAGCACGAGCGGTGTGTAGCCATAGGAACATCACTTAACGCAGTCGCCTTGGTAACCACAGCTACACGCTCTCACGGAGCACGTGCAAGGCCCTGTGCACCCCCAGTCGGGGTCCCCCAATCCTGCACCTGCCTTGCAGCCTGCTGCAGGTGACGCTGCCATGCGGGACCAGCAGGGACAGGGACAGACCTCTCCTCACTGCACCATCCATGGTACCAGAAGAGCAGTTGGAAATCACCACCGAGACCAGAGCAGGGAGTCAGAGCCTTCCAGAGTCCCGTGGACCAGCCTGGCCACAGACGCCTCTGCCCAGAGGTGTGCACTGGATGGACTGGCACCTCCTCCCACCCCACAAGTCACTGAACCCCCACCAGCTTCTCATGTGGAGCCAGAGCATGAGGACCTCCACACACAGACTCCCAGCCCATCGACGATGGAGAGGAGCATGCCTCAGTCAGACACACGTGAGGACACAGCCAGGAGGAACAAGACCCTAGAGCCTGCCCCACCGTGGACAGGCTGGCAGAAAGCATACCTGCTCCCTCCATCTCCCCTGCAGGTAAGCACAGCCCAGGAAGGTGGCACAGCCCAAGGACAAGTAAATCCAAGCATCAGGTTCCCACACCTTCCACCCTCATCTTGGCAAGCACCTCTGTGTCCCTGCACAGCGGGCAGCAGGCACAGGCCCACGGCAGCAAAGCCAGGTAAATAAACACCCAGGCGCTCAATGTGTGGGCGATGCCATGGCCCAGGCTGACCCAATTTGCCATCCGGCACAGCCCTAGGGCTGCAGACCTCAGGACTGCCCTGTACCTGTTGCAATCCTGCACTGTTCCTCCACCCTCCTGGCTCCAGCTTAGGAGGAGCACAACACAGCAAGAAGCAAGAAACCCAAGGACCCAAGGAATTACACAATCAGCAAAGTAACCAAGGCCTACCTCCCAGTCATCATCACCACCAGCGAGCTCCCATCACCATCCCCTCGCTCAGCCTCACCTGCGACGGCCTCGACCCTGCCCTGGCACAGCCCCTGCACCGCCCCAGCACCCCAACCTTGCAGGCGTCCTGGCCTCCCAGCCAAAGCTCCTGGCCCCAGCAGCAGAGCACAGGCCCCAGGGCCACCAGTGCTGACCCCACATCTAGGGGCGTATATCTGACCTGTTCCCAGGGACTCGGAGCTGCCCAGGTGCAGACACTATCCAGAGCAGATGTCGGGGTGGCTGTCACCCCAGGAAAGCATCCTGCCGCTGCAGGCGCCCAGAGCGCCCACTGGTCAGCCAGCCCCAATGCACCACGCGGCTTCTCCTGCTTAGCCCTTAGGTAATAGGATAATGCTGCCTCCATCTGTTTGTCTGGGACTGAGACGCTAATCGCCTCCCTGGCGTCCCTCCCCTCCCCTGCACCCCTGCCTGCAGTCCCATCCCAGAGGCAGAGGCAGCGCGGGGCAGAGGTGCTGCACCAGCGGGAGCTGGGGAGGAGGTGCCAGGCAGCAGCCGCTGGGCAGCTATGGCAGGGACAGAGCAGGGCAAGACTGAGCCGGTTCCCAACTCAGCCACGGCCTCCTGCAGATGCTGAGAAGCCTCCCAGTGTCACACAGACCTGTGCTCCTGCTGTAGCAGGGAAGGACGGTCCTTCCCATTGGGGGCTAGGAACAAAGCAACAGGGATTGCCTTTGCCAGGCCCAGCTCCATGGGGTGCTGCTCCCACCAGGATCTGCTGTTCTGCTGCAGAACGAGGAGGACCAGGTCAGAGTGCTGTCTTCTGTGGAGCCATCTGCTGCCACAGCATTCAGGTTTGGGCCCTGCGAGTCGTGGATGTGCGCTGGGACCAGGCAGGACTGACTTCATTGAACACACAAGCCAATAGCAGAATAGCTTAGATAAATGCCCACATCTCTATACAAACACAATTCACCTCCATCACGCGTATTCCAAGACTGCACCTGCCCTGCATTTGGCCCCCCGTGCTTAGACAACGGGCACAGCCCTGCGGGGAAGCACCCCTCACAGCTCAGCAACTCCCCAGCCCTGAACCGCCTGGCACAGCATGGCACCGCACGGCACGGCACCGCACGGCACGGCACCGCACGGCACGGCATGGCACAGCGACTCCCCTGTACGGAAACACGCAGCGCAGCGCAGCCCACGCAACGCAGCCAGCCCCTGCATGGAAACACGCAGCGCAGCCCACGCAGCTCGGCCCACGCAGCACAGCCAGCCCTGCACGGGCAGCCTGAATTATCTGGAGGACCTACAAGGTGAAGTGGCAACACGTTTCATGGGTCCTGGAATGAAGCTGCAGGCTCTGAGAAGAGCCTGCTGAAGCCAGAAAAGGCACCCACTATTCCTGCGCATTAGCATTTTGTGTTTTCTTTGTTTCATCCGCTGGTTTCCCAGCCTTCACCCTGCAGCCTGACGTGCACCGCTTGCTGCACACCACAGCTCAGCCTGCCTAGGGCACAGGGAGAAGGGGCTAGGTGAGGCTGGGATGTTCTGAGCCCCAGCCCCACAGAGGTGTCCATACAGTGTGGACGTACACGGGGGCCCCTCGCTTCTCAGTTCGTCCCTGCCCTGGCTTGGGACATGGCAAACGTCTGCAGTGAATGGGGTTGGCAGGTGACAGCCTGGGGACAAGGGCAGAAGCTGGAGTCCTGCTCCTCTGCAAGCCCCAGCACTGGCTGCACTGGTGCATGGTGGGCAGTAGCTGGGAACACACCCTCAGGGACGCACTCCAGATGTGCACACCTGGAGCAGGAACAGCATTGGCCAGAGCCTCCACTGGCAGTAACAGCCAGTACCGTGCCAGGTAGGGGCTGGGGTCCTTGCTGCACCAGGAAACCCCTACGGCGAGGGAAGGCTGTTCAGAGGAGCGTGCAGAGGCCAGGGCAGTCAGGACTCAGGGCAGGAGACTGGGCCCACCACCAAGCAAAGAACGTGAGGCAGGAGGGGGACAGACGAGCCGTTGGTCTTTTTTCATCTCCCAGTCCCATGGGACATCTCTCCTCTACCTTTCCCCAGCCATGCCTTACAGCTCAAGCTGCTTCCCCACCAGCTGTGTTGTGCTTCCCTGCTCCCATGTTGTCCCTCATGCCTCCCTATTCCCAGGGTGGCTCTGGCCGCCCTTTTCTCCTCCTGTGCCAGGCTCCAGCCCTACCACAGTCACAGCAGGCAGCCACTGCATCCCTCCCCTGCCCGCATCCATCAATGTCCTGGGAGGAAGTATGTGCCACCCCTGCCCTTGGCCTGGCCTCCTGGGGTAGGGGCACCCACCGCTGCTTTGCTTCCCTTTGTGAGACACGAGCTGCAGGCTCACTGTGCACGTACGGAGCTGGCTGGCCTCATGCCATGGCGCTGCAGATCCCCTCATGCCCACCCAACAGCAGCCACAGAGGCAGCACCAGAAGCCCAAATGACTCGGTGCACCCTAGGAAAATGCCTTTCACTACAGGCTGCATGTTCGCACCCAGCTCCCATCAAGGCCTTGCCCTGGTCTGTAGAGCAGCGTGTGTGCAGCACCCAGTCCACATGCACGGCTGTGGGGTGGCACGATCACCAGACACACTGGTGCTGGGGACAGGCGGTGCTTGCCAAGGGTCCGGTGTCCTCAGGCTGGGCAGTAAAAAGCCCCATTGCATGAGGCAGCATCCAAGCAGCCAGGGCTGGAAGAAGCACCCACACCAGTGTGGTGTCCAGGAACCCTCCTGCCCTCCGAGACCAGTGGTGCTTGTTCCAGACAGAGATCCTGGATCCCAGCTGGATGGACCTGGGGGGATCCCATCAGAGGGGGCACCCTGGATCCCAGGCGGACGGGCCCCGTCAGACCCAGTTAGCCAGTCTCCCCCGGGACCTTTCCTCTTGATGCTTCCTCAAAGCACGTCATGCATTAATGACCCACCCCAACACATAACAGCTTCTGCATCGCTTGCAGCCTGCCTGAACACAGCCCGTCCCCTCCAGCCTGAGCCCTGCCAACCTTTGCCAGTCCTCGCAAGCTCCTCCACACAGCTGCCCCTGAGTGCCACAGCCGGGTCCCCATCCCCACTGCCCCAGACAGGCCATCCCCTCCTGGGACAAGGCTGCAGGGCCCTCACCAGCCTGAGCCCTCTCCCCACCACCCCCCGTCAGGAGGCCCGGGGCATTTCTGAAGGCAGAAAGGGAAGGACAGAGCAGTGCTTACCTGAAATGACTGTCACAGGCACGGGGTCACAGCACTCCCTCTTCATCAACCTGTGGACAACAGAGAGCAAGGGCAGCATCAGCACAGCATACTGCATGCGTGGCCCCCAGGCACACTGCACCCTTGTAGACAGCAGATTCAGCCTCGGGACAGGTGTGGAACCCACAGGGCTGGGAACAAGAGCATCCCCAGATCAAAACTCCTACAGGACACCAGGAAGAGAGGCAAGGTCACCTACAACTTGCACCAATGCCTACCAGCCCACCGGAGCAGAGCATCCCTGGCCTCCCTATGCAAGCAGAAGCACTGCACCCTGAGTCCTCCTGCCTGCACGAGCCCACCCTCACCCCGTGGACACGCACGTCTGCTGCCCCCAAGGAGAGCCACAGGGGCTCTGCCCCTTGCCCAGGCAGCCTGAGGACTGGCAGCCCGCTGCCTCCGCTGGCCCTGCAGCACAGCCGGTGAGACCACATGCAAGGGCAATGCAGCCTCCAAGAGAACAGCCCAGGCCTGAGCACCAGGGAAGGTAGAATCAGCTGCCCTGGGTCAGGGGGGTCCTCGTGCACCTCTCCCACCCTGGGTCAGGGGGGTCCTCGTGCACCTCTCCCACCCTGGGTCAGCGGGGGTCCTCGTGCACCTCTCCCACCCTGGATCGGCGGGAGCCCTCGTGCACCTCTCCCACTCTGGGTCAGGGGGGCTCCTCGTGCACCTCTCCCACCCTGGGTCGGCAGGGCTCCTCGTGCACCTCTCCCACCCTGGCTCATCTGCTCCCAGGCAGAGTCCTGGGCGGGACACAGCCCGAGAGCAGAGGCAGGCTCGAGCTGAAATGCCAGCAATGCTAAGGGTCAGTTCCTCTACAGGGTGACCCTCTTGTTCTCTTGTTTGGGATGAGCAACAGGGGACCAGGGCCCAGCTGAGCCCACCTCCAGAAGACAGCATGGCAAGTGCCCCAGGCTCGATTCAGGAACAGCTACAGGCAGCCAGGAAAAGAGAAAAGTGTATCCGTAACGCCTCTGCTCTCTGATGTGCTGGAAACGTGCATGCTCTCTCTCCTTGTTTCTCATTAAAGATCCTTTCTGGGTGAGTGGCTGAAATGGCTGCTCTGTTGTAGAAAATTAAAAATTTATGACTTGGGATTTCTTGGAGCACGCCTGTTGTGCTGCAGCTGGTGTCAGCAAGTGCAAGGTGCTGCGGGGGGAAGGGGCCGCGGCAAGGATCCCGCTTTTGCAGAGAGCTTGCAGTGCGCCATGTAGGTGGCTGGGGTGCCACCAGGCTTCAAACATTTTATAAGAGACTCCAGCCTCCACTGGCAGAGGGATCACAGACACTGCGATGCACCTGGAAAACTTCACGGCTATTGTGTGCCTCTGTAAAATGACACTGCTGCGGTCCCCACTGGGGCCACGGCACAACGCTCCGGACGCTGCTGAGGTCCCCGCTGGGGCCACGGCACAACGCTCCGGACATAGCTGCCACTGCCCGATTGACTCCTCTCTTGAGAAAAGCTCACAGGACACCTGTGCCATGAAAACAGAGGAAACCTACCACAGCTGTTTACATAGGACCTAAACAAAACAGCACAGGGCACGCGTGTGTCCCGCTTGGACACTGTAGTGACCTGAGCCTCTCCTGTACCTCAGCACTCGGAGTACCGAGCAGGGCAGGCAGTGGGGCAGGGGACTGCTGTGCCTGCAGGGACATCAACCTTGGACAAGCACAGCCTTGCAGGGCTGAGGGGTAACACCCCTGGGCACAGGGTGGCACAGGCTGGGTCACCTGCACCACTCCCTCCTACCCCTGCACCGTCCAAAATCCCTCCCTGCAGCACAGAGTGTGGCCCACAGCCAGGTGAGGGCACTGACCAGCCCCAGCCCTCCCACTCTACCACTGTCAGCAGCGCCAGGAGACTTCTGTGCTGCAATTGGGAGGTTTGGGTGAAGGGGTGGGTTGTGTGGTGCAGAGCAGGAGCTCCCCATCTACCAAAGGCATCTCTGGCAACTCGTGCTCCCGGCTCACCCCGCTGCCTCCAGGCAGCCTCAGCCCAGGAACGCAGCGGGTTTGGGCTGGAGCTACGCAGCGTGGCTACAGCTGCATGTCACCAAAGGCGGCATAACCCAAGCTCCCCATCATGCCTGCTGGCCCAGCTCCACACCCTCTGGGCCTCCCCATGGGCATCAGACAGACAGCTAGCCAAACCACACGCGTGCAGCAGTCATCTGGAGCACAGGAGCCTTCCCCAGATACACGCCGAGGCCCCAGGCTGTGACGGCTGCTGGCATAGCCATGGCACAACCCTGGGACACAGAGCCGCGAGCCGCCAGCAGCACCTTGTCCTGACCCAGCCGGGCACTGGCTGCACTTTACCACTGGGTGTGGGAGGGCTGGGGCAGTGCGGGCAGCACCAGGACTGAAATGGGCAACAGCACGTGGGGAATAGCTGCTTGCACAGCCGCCATCCTGGGCACAGCCCCACGTGTCCAACGGGTGCAGGACTGAGCACCAGGGCTCCGCAGGAAAATGCAAAACTAAGGAGACTCAGAAATAGGAGGCAAGAATGACCAAAGGCCAAGAAAAACCGTCATAAGAGGAAGGAAAGCGCAGAGATTACTGCCTTAGAAGGAGGCAAATAAGAAGGGACACAGATAAAAGGCAGTAACATCCTGAATAGTCTGCAGAGACGAGACGATGCTTCTGCTCTTTTCATCTCACAGCACGAGGGCAGCGGAAAATGTCATGGGATCTCACACTAAGAAAAGGAAATACTTCTCCGTATCGCTCATTATTACACGGTGTAGCTCACTACCACAGGAAGCCCGTGAGGCCCAGAATGGTGCAAGTTCCCGGCCAGATCCAGAGGTTTCTACGGGTGAGGATGCCAACCGAAGTTGCCAGCAGCAGCAATCTGGTGAGGCTGTGCAGCCCCCTCCTGCAGGCTCCTGCAGGATCACTCCTTGGCGCAGGCTCCCGCAACACCCATTGCCCCTCTGCAGCCCCTGGCAGTGCCAGAAGCTGGCCAGCAGCAAGACGGTCCCAAAGGGTGGCTCCGAACTGCGGAGCGACTCCCAGCACCGGCAGCAGACTGGCTCTCGCCCGCACCATCTCCATCCCACCCTGACCTCCAGAGCAGGTCTGGGCCAGCACAACCACCTCCTGGACTCCTCCTGAGCTGGGCCCCTTGAGCACCATCTTTTCTGTCCTCCGGTGACAAGGGCCCAGTGGAACATCAGCCATGGGAATGTACATCCAGTAACGTCAAAGGCACCGATCTGCACGGGAAGCAGCTCAGGAGATAAATTAAATGCTTATAACATGAGCATCTTCTCCCAACCCTGATAACAGGCAAAGGAGACTTATGAGTTTATTATTGGAGCTGATAAATTAAACTCTTCACAGAAGAATAAATTATGCAGATGATCTGCGATGTATTTAGGCTGCAGCTTGCACACTGCCAGGATCCTGGCCCTCACAGTCCCTGAGGATCCTGCTGTCTGCAGAGCCACAGGGGCCATGTACAGACTAGCAGGGAGAGCTCCAGGGAGGCTGTTACTCCTCTTGCTCATGAACGGCAAATCTGCCTTTCGCTTGTCTAAGTCCGATTCTTTTATCACAAATGTCCAATTCCCTGCTTTTCCTTCAGCTTCTTCCCTTTCTGGGATAAGAGGCAAGGACTGCAGACTCGCAGTAACGGCAGCAGCTGGCTCCCAGCAGCCTAACACACACGACATGATCAGAAATGACAAGTCGGTGGAAGTGAAACTGTCCCCAAGACAGAACTGGGAGCTGGGAAGCATCTGGAGACTCCTCTCTCAGGAGGGCTGTGGGAATGCCTCTCTGCACAGAAGGACGACCATGGGGTTACGATATGGCAGATGGGACGTACACAGATGCCTGTCATCAGCGTTCACACAGAGGGGACGTGCCCATTTCTGCCTCCTGAGGTCTCCTGGGGCCCTGACCCTGCAAAGGGACAATGCCACTTGGTCCCTCTCGCAAGCACCATCAAGAAATCCATTCCAGCTGCTCCAGACAAGAAGTGCAGACAAAGCCTTCCCTGGCAATAGGGCAGCCACAAATCCAGGCCGAGGGCTGCGGTGCCACAGGCAGACACTGCTGCACATCCCTGTGCAAGACCAAACTCAGCCACTGGGCTGGCCACGCCGCTGCCACCGTAGCACGGCACTGCTTGGCACAGCCTGGTCCCCACAGGCCTGAGTCAGGGCGAGCTCGAGTATGGCCACCATGTCCCAGCAGGCTCCTGTCACAGCTCCAGGGATCTGTACAGGGGTACAGTCTGCAGCCCCCGAGCTCCAGCATGCGATGTCCTGAATCCCCCCACACCCCGGGAGCTGTAGTCCTTTTCTACCAGGGACAGGAAACATTACATCACGCTGTAAGGACATGGCTGAGCCTCCTCCAGGCAGGGGAAGGTCCCCCGGGCAGCCCTGCCTGCGGCCAGCTTCCGCCAGTGCCGAACAATAGCGTCCAGGGCTGAGCACTTGCGGGGCCGCTGCGTTTCCTGCCATTCTTTGCACTCCCCTGAGGATGTCCATAAAAAGCAGAGGAATCCAGACCTGGAAGTCTAAACCATTCCTTAAATAAGCCAAGAATGCCAGCCCCTCCCAGGGGAGGGAGCCCCACGGTCCCCAAGGCGGGGAGCACTGCAGGGAGGCGAGGCACAGCCCAGGACCCATCAATTCTGTCGTGGGGAGAAGCGCAGCCCTGAACCAAATTGCACGCTCAGGTTTCTCGCTGCAAACAAGGCCCAGCCACCCACCAAACCCACCCCTGCCCACCGAGGTCTCTCTGCTGTTCCGGAGCATGCAAAGTCAACCACCCGGGCATGAAAGAGCAACCCAAAGAACCAGCTCCTTCCACACGAGCAGCCCCCTAGAGCAGGGGCTGGGCTGGAGCACAACCGCCACGGAGGGCTCACGGTGAGCCAAAGCGGCAGGCGGCTGTTTGTGGGGCGCACACCCTGCGGGCGTCCTGGGGGCTCAGCTCTGCCCGGGGAGGGGCTCGCCATGGTGAGAAGCCGGCGCTGACAGTCGCCCTGCGCCATCCCAGGCCCTGTGCAGCCCCGTTCCCATCCAGAGTCACCCGTGCAGTCACAGCTGAGTCCGCACGACATCCAGAATCACAAACTCGCAGAGCTGCTGTCAGGGAGGGGAGAACGCGCTGCCGCCAGAGAAGACCTTTTAATATTTAATGCTAGAAGAGGCTCCTGATTGACCTGCTTCTCGTGTTACGCCAGTCCCCGTTCGCTCTGCTCCCCGTGACGAGGCGGGCAGCCCGACTGCTGCCATGGCACAGGCACCCCATCCCCTGAAAGTTCAGGCTGATCCTTGAGAGACTTCCACAAAGCCAGCGCTGCCTCCCCTTCCCACGCTGCCAACAGGAGCCAAGACACTCATGAACCAGAGCTCTTGCCTGTTGTCACAGTTACAGCAGCTCAGCTGCATTTAGGAGTGGGATGGCAATTTACTCTTTGTACTCGTTTTAGCTGCACAGCCTCCCCCTGCTCCAGCTCTGCCATGGCAGAGGGGATTCCTGCCCCACGGCACCGCCAGCCCCACGAGGCTGCTGAGCCCCTGCTGCACCCCACAGACCCTGTACCTTGTGTCCCTGGTGCCCAGGGCAGGGCCAGACCACCAGATCCCACCTCGCAGGCTAGCCTTCGGCCCCGGGCTGGGGAAGGAGGCAGGCAGGGGATGCTGGAGCGGGGCAGGGCACAGCTGGTCCCCTTGCTGCCTGGGAGGGGACCCTTTCCCTGCCCCACAGCTCTGCTGCCTCAGCTCCTCCGGCTCCCTCTGCAGCTCCTCCTTGCCTCCTGCACAAAGGGAGAGCGGGGCAGGAGCCAGGAGCGCTGCCGGGCGGTTGGCCCCCCTGACGCGACCGCTTAGCTGTCGCCCATCCCTGGAATACTCCTCGGTCCCGAAGGTAGCTGCCAGGAGCAGCTCCATTCCCACGCCCCCGCTGCACACGTGCCCCTGCCCCAGCTCTCATGGGAGAGCTCAGCTCTACCCCAAATGCCACCGCCAGCCTCTGGCCCAGCTCTGCAAAGCCCCACGGCAGCCTCGAGCTCTGTTCTGTGCCCCAGGGCAGGATCAGCTTGCCATCACCCCCGGGCTCCTGCAGTGCCTCCATCAGGGCACTTCACCCCACGGGGATGACCCAGCTCCACACGCGCTTTGCTGTGCCCTGCGAGATGGGAAGGAGACCCCAGCCTGCCACCCCGACCCCCACCCCCACCCCATGCACACCCCATGGCCCAGTGCTCTGCTCCTCACCGCTCGCACGCACGTGCCTCACCGCTTGCATATGCACTTACGCACTCCTGCAAGGAGGCAGCAGTCATCATTTTTAGCTAGTGGAAATCTCAACAGAATATTCTGTAGGGGGCTGCTTATGTGTCTGTTTGCACGCACCTCCAGAACACAACCGCGGTTTAGGGGAACGATGGAGTACAAAACACAAACTGTGCAGATATGCGTTATTCATCCCATAATACTAACAATATTAAGAATACTTAGGTGTTATAGAATATTTAGGTGTTACATGCTGTACGACAGAAAAAAATGGTTAGTTGATAAAAGGACCTTGTAACATTCTCCTTTGTGCCCTTTCTTGCCCTTTCTCTGCCCCTTTTGCCACACATCTTGCAAGTTGGCATAGTCAGCAGAATATCCACAGAGGACAACCGTGCAGGTGCAGAATGCTCAGGAACTTTGTGCTGCGTTTCAGTGGTAGCATAAAAAGAAATTACAGCAATTTGTTATGTGTTGTCTCCATTACCCGCATGTCACCACTGAGGCAGAATGACAACAGAAGTGTTTAGTGAAGTTTGTAAGGCAGGAGCCATCCCTGCCCCCACGCCGTTCGAGCCCCAAGCAATGCACACACCAGTCCCGCCGTCCCAAGGCCTCCAGCTCCCACTCACACTCCCAGAGCGTGGGGGCTTGTGCGATGTCCACATCTGCGAGGGCCAGAGCAAGCGTTGCTTGGCCAGCCCAGCAGGCACTGACCAAGAGCAATTGCACATCCTGGGCAAAGGCACCCTCCAGAAGACCAGAGCCCTGCAGAGGTGAGTGCCCAAGTCCTCAGCTCCTCTCCTTACAACCCAAGACTGGCACAAACACACAACAGCTGGAAGCATGCCTTGTATGCTGACGCAGCAAGACACTTCCCCACTGCGCCTTGCTATAGGTATGGCTGCAAAGCTGGCCTCATGTTTGACTACATTTCTCACAGATGCAACACATCACCAAAGGCTTTGGGGATCCCTGTCCGTAGACATCAAGGCAAGAAACAGCAGGTACGGTTCCGGTTTAAATCCAATTTGCTTAAATCCATTGCTCCCTTCATGCTAGCACTCTGATTTACACAAGCATCCACAGGCACTCATAGGTACCAACCAGCACCTATGCAGTCAGACCCAGCTCTGGAGTTACCTTCCTTGACCCAGTTTTGGAAGAGTAGGAGAGTGACAGACTCTCACTTTTCCAGTAGTTCCCCAAGACATCAGGGACAGGCAAAACTGCAAGCTGAGGCCCAGACACAAGAACACTACCCCGCAAATCCCATACACAGGACTGTACTTACACACAGACAACAGGGCACACAGAAAAATGGTGCACTGAGCATCACACATAGTTTTGTGCAAAGCCCTTAGGGCAGAGACACCCAATTATACAGATATACACACAAGGACCACAAACAGGTAAGTTACAAAAGCAATGGCATGCGCTACAAAAGCAAGGCCATGCCTTCACCAGAAGTCCCCCTGCCTGCCTAAATGCTCCTGGACCACACCGCCGTGTCATGGTCCCCATCCTCTGATGCACGCTCTGCCTGCATGCATGTTGCCAAAAAGCTGGGCTCCTGTTCCCCAGCACATACCCCCAACCACGAACCGTGGCTCCCAGCATGTATGTGTCACTGCAAACCACGGTATCTATCCCCAAGCACATTCAGCTCACTGCAAACCTCAGCCCTCGTCCCCCAAAATAGGCTCCCACTACAGCCACAGCCCCTACTCTCCAGTCTGCATGCCCCAAAGCACATGGCAGCCCTTAGTCCCCAGCACAGGCACTCCAGTTCCAACCACAGCTTGTGTCCTGAAGTGCCGACATCCCAGTGCAAGCCACGGCCCCTATCCCCCAAGACATTCCACTGCAAACCACCACTATGGCCACCCCACGTATCCATCCCAACACAAGCCACAGCCCCGCTCCCCAAAACATGCATCCGACCGCTCACCACAGCCCCTAACTCCCAGGACAGGCACCCAGCCCCAAACCACAGCCCCAGTGCCCCAGCACAAAAGCACCAGCCTGCACCCCACGGCCCTGCACCCCACACATCCACCCCGCCACAGCCCGACCACAGCCCCCACCCGGCACCACACCACCGCAAACCACAGCCCCTGCTCCCCTGCACGCCCCACGGTCCCCACCCCCCAGCGCACCTACTCCCCCCCCGTTCCCCCCCGCACTCCACGGCCCCCACCCGCCGGGCAACCCCGGGAGGGCCGCGTTCAGCCCCCAGCCCCAGCGGGCGAACGCGCCGCCGGCCGCGGCTCCCCCTGCCCGCGGGGCTGCTCCCGCCGCCGCTCCCGCCCGCCGTGGCACCCGCCGCGGGCAGCCCCGCTCCCGCCCGCCCCCCGCCCGACCGCGCACCCGCACCCGCACCCGGAGCCGGACCCGGACCCTCCGCGGGGCAGCCAAGCCGCCCGCTCCCCCGCGCAGGGCTGACCCCGCCGCCGCGGGCGTCCGGCTCCGCGCACCGCGCTCCCCGCCCCGGCCGCGCCGCGCGGGGCAGCCCAGCCCGGCCCGGCCCGGCCCTGCCCCTGCCCCTGCCCCGGGGGCCGCTCGTTACCTGCGGGGCGGCGGGCGGCGGGGCCCGAGCCACCATAGCCGCGGCGCGGCCGGGGGCAGCGGCGGCCGCCGGCAGCGGGAGAGGCGCGGAGCGGGGCGGCGGACGGGGGCGGCGGGGCCGGGGCGGGGAGCGGCGCGCGCGGCGGATCCTCCGCGAACTCAGCCCCCGCCGCCGGCAGCGGGTGTTAGTTTAAGGAGTTGTCATGGCAACGGGGAGCCGGTGCGCGCGGGAAGGGGCGGGCAGAGGGAAACTTCAGAGGCGGCTGCTCCGGCCCCGGCCCCGGCCCCGGCCGCCGCCCCGGGGGTCTCCGCCCCGCGCCCGCAGCCGCCACCGGCACCCCGGGCTCTCCGCTCCCCCGCTGCCCGGCGCTCCTGAGCGCCCCGCGCCCCCGCTGCTCCCCGGCGCTTCGGCCCCCCGGGCTTCCCCCCGCTCCCCGGTGCCCTCCAGCGCCCTCCGCCCGCCGCGCCCGCCCCGATCCGCGGGGACGCGCTCGGCCCCGGCTCGGCCTCCCCCCCCCGCGGGCGGCAGCCCCGGGAAGAGCCGGCGGGTGGCGGCCTGCGGGCGGGGGCAGTGCTGGCCCCCAGCGCACCCCCGCGTGGGGCACCCCACGGCCGCGCCGCCGCGCCCTGTGCTCCCGGGGCCGGGCCGTGTCAGCGGGACGCCCCGAGAGCGGGGCAGGGCTCCCCGCCCCGGAGTCCCGGCACAGCCACGGCACAGCCCCACGCTGCCCCACAGCGTAGCCCGAGCTGCCCCACAGCCACAGCCAATTCGCGTGGCCCAGCCCCGCGCTGCCAGCCCGGCCCCACCGAGCCCCCAGCAAAGCACCGGGGCCAGCGCACTCCACTGGCCTCCAGGGCGAGGGACCAGAACTGCCCCAGCCCTGCTGGCCCCAGCCGGGGTACCAGGCTGCCCTTCCCAGGGCTGCCCCAGCCGCAGGGCCCCAGCAGGGAGCAGAGGAGCCCCCAGCCCCGGGCTGCTCGGGGGCGGCCGGGCTCCCGCAGCCCGGCCCCGCTGCCGTTACCTGGCGCAGGCCGGCGTGCTCCCGCACGGGCTGCTCTGGCTCCCGGCGCCCGCGGAGCTGGAGCCTGCAGGAAACCCGCGGCCGCCAGCTCGGCCCCTTTCCTGCCAGGAAGGGGACACCCTGGCCCCCGCCAGGCCACCGCCCCCCCCCGCCGCGCCCTGTGTCCCGCAGCCAGCCTGCGGCGGCGGCCCGGGACACTGGGATGCCTTGGGCCGGGGCCTGGCCACAGGGTCCTGCGCGCACGCACCTGGCTGCATGTGCCTGTGTTTGGGGTGCTGCGGGGGGTTGTGCATCAGAGGGGGTCTGTGGCATGCACGGCTCTGGGGTCCGCACGCAGCTGCGGGGGTCAGGATGTGCCTCCGCATCCTATCTGGGGAGCCAGGAAACACCTTGCCCGAGCAGGGATTCTCCCTTCCTGTGGGAGCTCTGCAGGCCGGGAGGAAACCCTGCCGCAGGGCCGAGAGCGGAGCGCTGGCAGCACTGCCCGCAGCAGTGCCAGATGGACAAACAGGCCGACAGACAGACGGTGCCCTGGCCCGGAACGCTTGCTGGGGCACACAGCCTGCCCCGGCCAGGCGTGGGGGGGATGAGCTGCGGCAGGGCCAGAGCAGCCAAAGTGGGGTGCAGGGCCGAGCCAGCAAGCACGTGGGCCCAGGTCACGGTGATGCATTACTCCACAGCAGCACCCTTGGCGTGGCTGTGGCAGGAAGGACGGACCCTTCCCTGCCCAAGTGCATCTGGGACAACCCCTCCCACCCCGCTGCCCTCCCTGGCGTGCCCCCATAGCCCCCCCAGATGCCCAGCCTGGCGTGCCCCCATAGCCCCCCCAGATGCCCAGCCTGGCGTGCCCCCATAGCCCCCCTGGCTGCCCTCCCTGGCGTGCCCCCATAGCCCCCCTGGATGCCCTCCCTGGGGTGCCCCTGGCCCTCATTCTGCTCGGCAGTCCCCATACACGCAGCAGCAGCATGCAGCCATGGTGCAACACGGGGACGTGTGCCCGAGTGGGCTCGGCTGAGAGGGGTCAGGCGTGCCTCCAACGGCCTGGCTGAGCCACACAGGGACCCAAGCCTGGCAGCTGCAGGGCCGATGTGCCAGCTCTCCCGAATGCCATGTCCACCTCCATGCTTCATCCCTGGCAGCAGCTCTGCCCCTGCCTGACAACTGTCCCACCTTTGGGCAGTGGGAGTCACCCTGCAGCAGTCACACCCGGCTCAGGGGAGCCACAGGAGGGGTGGACCATTCCCGCTGGCTGCAGGACCTTGCAAGGCTCTTCTCCCCATCCATGGGACAGCTTTCCAGCATCCCCTGGGACCTGCGCTGACCACAGCTCCTACGCATCCCTCCTCCACTCTCTGAGGGGAGCTGCAGCCACCAAGGGATGTCTTCCTGCTACTTTCCAGGTCAGTGTTGCCACCTCAGAGGCTTGGAAATAGCATCCATGCTCTATCTGTGCCTTTGGCCCAGTTTTGATAATGAGATGTTTAGTTGCAATTCTTGGGGCATTTATTTGCTCATGGAGGCAAACTTCCCGGATTTCCTTCATGAGCCTGGAGAGCCGAGAACGCGCTGTTCCCATAAAGCTGACACGTTCCCCCAGTCCCATGACTCTGAGCGTTTTCTGAGTACTGCAGTGATCACACCAGCAGCTCAGAGCTGGTGCTGTGATAACGTCTGCAGCACTACAGTGTTAGGAACAAGTCTCAGCTGCACAGGAGGGAAACAGGTCCTGGGGTCATAGGAATGGGACCAGACCCTAGGCACAGGGAAGTGGGATGGGTACCGGGCTCACAGCCCTAAGAAACCCTCCTAGGCAAACCAACACGTGAACAGGTCCTGGTGGAGGTCAAGCAAGCAGATCCTGGCTGCATGGCACAGGGAGCAATGAAACCGCGAGGGACGGGCCTCAGTGGGGCGGGGTGGGATGGAACCTCTTCCTTTTGGCCAGCAGCCCCCAGGGAGGACAGAGTGGGAGACCTTTCCCCAGGTCTCCCTGAGCTGTGGTGGGGCAGCCCACTCCTGAGCTCCTTCATGTCACAGCCCAGGCACAGGGCAGCTCGATATGAGCAGCATCTGACATACTGAATGTGGCAGCTCCCCTTGAGACCAACCAAGTGTGAAATAGAGCCGGTACAAGCTGGGAGAAGAGGCATCACTCAAGGAAGAGCAGCCAAATGTGTGCTTAGCTTAGGGCATCTCCGCAGCAGTCAGCACATGTAGTGTGGACAATGAGGAGCCCCATGCCCATGTTTGTACATGCAACCGACCCACAACATGCACACAGCCGAAGGAGGTGAGCACCTCCGAGCCAGGGCAAGCCCACGGAATGGGAAGCCATCCCTCTTTCTGACCCTTAGGGAAGTCCCAGCGCAGTCCTGTAGAGTGGACCCATGTTTGTGTCCATGCAGAGATGAGAAGCTTATGAAGACAACCCCGAATGGCCATGGGCCGTGCCGGTCCTGGCTGAGCCTCAGCCTCCAGACAGATACACAGGTGTGACACCACGTGTGCAAGCGCATCAGGTAGCTCAGTCCATTGGCGTGCAGGCCAAGAGGTTGAACCAGCACGCAGACAGATGGGCTCTGGCTCAGAGAATTGGGAGTCCCACATGGGGAGCTCTGCAATGGGGCAGGTCAGTGGTGGTGCACACGCTCCTGGGGGGACATGGGCACACCAGCCCCAGGGAGCGGGCAGCAGGCTCAGCAGTGTGGTGGGGGGTCCCTGCCTGGGGCTGGCATGGGGCAGGGACTGCAGACAAGTGCTGTGCCTTGGAGCATGCGGCCTCAGTGCGCAGAGCGGAGCTTGCTGCCTGTGTTGCTTTCTCCAAAGGTCAGAGAACAAGTGCAATGCAAATGCTGGCGAGTGGGAAGCAGCAGGAAGCCTTGTCTCCCAGACAGGAGTGCGGAGCCAGGCGGAGGCAGGGCCCATCTGGTCCCTCCAGTCTGGCAGCCGGGAGGAGAGTAGGGACCACGCGTGGGACCCAGGAGAGGCAGGGGAAGGGGGCAGACGTGGAGGGCAGCCTGAGCTGCCCAGCTCTGGCAGAGCGTGCTCCCAGGCATGCCAGGGCACCCCACAGTGCAGGGCTGGGAAACCACAGCCAGCAAAGGTGCTGAGGAGGCTCCACAGGCACCCAGCCTCTGGGCAGTGAGTACCCCCGAGGAGGAAGGAGCTCGGATGATGACTACAGAAAGGCCAGAGGACCAGACAGTCAGGCGGACCTCGGGGGCTGCGGCGGGGATCCAGGTGGCTCAGCTTCCTGCCCACTGTCGAGCAGACGTGGCTGCTGTGGCTTCATGCAATGCCCAAGTACAGGTTTTGCTGCAGGGAAGCAGAGCGAGCGGTGCATGAGCTGTGCTTCCTCCCCCACGTCCAGACTTCTGCAAGCGCGCTTTGCTGAGATCCTGCAGGCCCTGAGAGGGGCGAGGAATGGGGCAGCAGGGCCCAGCATCAGAGGGACAGCTCAGCTCCCCCTCCTCCTTTGAGCCTCCCTACTTCACACGTGCTCTTCCCATCACTAACTGGCCCAAGGCACAGCATGGGATGGCAGGGAGGGGGGAGGCTGGCTGAAGCCCGCTCTGTTGCTGCCCTTTGGAGGGAAGGATGTGGCGGCAGAGGCTGCTCCCACGCTCCAGTGCACTGCACAGTGAAAGAGATCTGCACGCGAAAGCGGAGGGGCTGGGCTGGAGCCAGCTGGGGTCAGAGCCAGGCTGGCAGTTGCCGTGGGGCCGGCAGCATGCCCAGCACTCCTGGCAGCACAGAGGGGATTGTGCCTGGCCATGCCAGCTCCTTCAGCCTCCATCCAAGTCCAGTCTCCAGGAAGGCCAGGACATGGGCAGGGAACTTCTTGGGCAGCTCTGGGAGAGGCTTTTGCTCTGGCATGAATTAGAGTGAAAACACAGCTTGGATGCCCCATCCCTGGAAGTGTTCAAGGTCAGGCTGGATGGAGCTTTGAGCAGCCTGATCTAGTGAAAGATGTCCCTGCCCATGGTGGGGGGGGGGGGTTGGACTGGATGATCTTTAAAGTTCCCTTACAACCCACCCCACCCTGTGATTCTGCGTGCCAGGAAAATGCCTCTCATCACACAGTGACAGCATTTATCCTGAGGCGCTCTGAGTGCTAAGGGACTGGCTCTGGGGAGAGGAGCAATTGGCTCCAGCTGAGCACAGGGCTAATGCCTTGGGCAGAGTGTGCTGACAAGCCTGTGCACAGGACAGCACGCCAGCCACGGGCTCACCGCTGCTCTCTGCAGCCCTTGGTGAGGATGGTTCCTGCTGAACTCAGTGCTCAGAGCTTCATTAGAGTCACGCTGCCGAAAGCTCTGGCTGGAGATGATGCGTCACCCACTACCTGTGATGATACAAAAACATCGCAGTGTGGCTCCTCAGCAGCACTGGCAACCTCAAGCAAGGCCTCAAGTCTCTGCTGGGCTCAAGTCCCACAGACTGGCGAACCAAGTTCGAGGTCTGGGTCCTTATCTGCAGGGTGCACCACAGCCCTGTTCCAGCACAAGGAGCCTGAAGCTCTGGGCTAAGGCCATGACTGACCGTGTTGCTCCTTGGGCACAGCGGCACTGTCCCCAGCCAGGGTGAGCCATGTCGGTTTAGGGACAGCCTGCTGAGAGCTCGCCAGGCCCCCTCCTAGCCCTGCTGTCTCCTGCTCTGAGCACTGCTGCTCCTCGCTGGGCCACCTCTGCGACCGTGGCTACAGGGCAGCCCAAGACACCGACAGAAAGCATGCAGCATTTATCCCCCTGCCTCTGCACTGAGTCCTACTCAGCTGCTCATAGAATAAACTGGATATTTCCTGGGAGTCCTTCTCTGTGCCACATCCCATATGCTAGATTCCACGTTGTCCCCTTCACAGCCATTCCTGGATGTTCAGTGTAAAGCTGGTGGTCCAAGAACAGCTCTAAAAGGTGGACAAATGCAGGATGAGGTCTCCTGTTTTCCAACTCTTGACGACAGCAGAAGGTGCAGCTGCCTCTTTTCCCTGAGCTCATGGTGTAGGAGCAGCTGCTGTGGGACTCGGAAATGTCAGATCTTCCTAGCTGACACAGATCAGCCTTGGGCTCTGCCAGCAGCAGCCTCCGAGCGTGCCGTTAAGGGCACCCCATGCTCAGCCCTCTGCTTCCTGCAGCAGAGGCTTTGATGAGTGCATGCATCCCACTGCGCGTATGTCTGATCCGGGCTGTAATCTGCCTGGGTATATGGTGAGGGGGAGCAAGGTGGCAGTCCTAGGCCACTGCCTGCAGCCCATCCTTTCCCAAAAACTATGTCGTGCAGCACTACTGCGTCGTAGTCAAATATAAGGCATCTCGTATCTTACCACATGTCCTGCCCTCACCACGTGTGCTGTGCTGGGAGGCAGCTCGAGAACATCACCACCTACAGCCTCTGCACAGCTCTCGGCAGCATTATCCTGCTCCAGAAACCTCCCGTGCTGAGGTTTGGACACAGTCCCCGCAGTCCTGCTGCTAAGGAGCCTCTGGCTAACAGTTTTTAGTGAAAATGCCTCCTCTGTACCAACGTCCTGCGCTACCAGCTCCTTCGCTAGCCCATCCCACCACATGGCAAACACCTTTTCTCTTGGGCACCCGACTGTCACAGTGGGCTGCTCTCAGCACTCACCTATTGAATGTGAAGGCTTGGCACATGTCTCAGACAACCCTCAACGCAAGGCAAACATTCTTGCACAAGTTAAGGATGCTTTTACTAGGATGCAACCATCAACAATGCTGTGCCCAGGATCAGGCAGGTAGGTGGCATAGAAAGCTTTGCTTACAGCTCCCTGTGCGGTAATGCAGTTACCTCTCACCCTCCAGCCAGATCACGCCCGTCAGGATGCTGGTACAGCCTTCGGCCACGGTCCTTACTCCAAACCTCTACCCTAGCTTTTGTTCTCCTGTAGAGGAGTTTGCTGTGGTGCTACAGGCACCTGGGCGTACTGAACTCTCCCTTGGCCTCTGTTCAGGTCCACGCTTTGTCTCTTTCTCTGAATGCGAGTCTTTGTGCTTCTCCCAAGAATTGCAGACCACCTTACCTAGTGTGCAGAAATGCTGCAGGCCCTGAGCATGGCAACGTGCCCAGAGCTTATGGGGAGCCTCTCAGCCTCCCTGGGGCTTCACGAAGTACAGTTACCCTCATATGGTAGAAGACTTTATTCCACCCCACTGAGCACAGCCCAGCCCTTTACGTGCTCAGCCTTCTGAGCCTATTTTTCATAGAAGCATATTTTCAAAGTATTCGCTCTACCAGCTTGCAAAAAACCCCGAATGCAAGTCCTGACCAGCCTTACACCAAGGAACAACTGCATCTCCTCTGGGGTGAGATTCACAAACAATCCAAACTCTCACAGTCCCCACTGGGAAAACAGATGCCAGGCTCCCAGATCATACCAGAGAGCTTCTCTGCCTGCAGACTGAGACCAAGTGAAACCAAGCCCCATCTCCGCACCACCCGCCGTTGGCAGCACCCACCCCGTCTGGTGCAGACCAGTGAGGCTGGGCTGAGGCAGGGCTCAGCCTGAACAAAGTATAGACACCTGGTACCTGCCCGTGGTCCTTCTGCGGGTGGCTCTTGGGCTGCTCCCGATCCTGAGGCTGGGTGCGCCACTGTGCCCTGTATGGGCAGCAAGGCACACTGACCTTCTGCAGCCAGGCCACCAGCCAGGCTAAGCACCATCTGCGCTTGACTCTGCATTGTATTTGAAAAGTCATGGCAGTCAGGTGAAGTCCTCAGTGACTGGAAAAAAGGAAACATCATGCCCGTTTTTAAAAAGGGTAAAAAGGAGGACACTGGGAACTACCGACCAGCCACCCTCACCTCTGTGCCTGGTAAAATCATGGAGCAGATCCTCCTGGAAGACATGTTGAAACATATGGAAGATGGGGAGATGATTAGAGACAGCCAAGATGGCTTCATCAAGGGCAAATCATGCCTGACTCATCTAGTGGCATTCTACGATGGAGTAACTGCGTCGGTAGACAAGGGAAGAGCTACGGATGTCATCTACCTAGCCTACTGTAAGGCCTTTGATATGGTCCCTTCACAACATTCTTGCTGCTAAATTAAAGAGATATGGGTTTGACGGATGGACTGTTAGATGGACCAGGAATTGTCTGGATGGCCACATTCAAAGAGTTACAGTCAACGGCCAGCAGGGCAAGGGAGGGGATTCTCCCCCTCTACTCTGCTCTTGTGAGACCCCACCTGAAGTACTGCATCCAGCTCTGGGATCCCCTGTGCAAGAAAGACATGGACCTGTTAGAGCAGGTCCAGAGGAGGCCACAAAAATGACCATGGGGCTGGAGCACCTCTCCCATGAAGAAAGGCTGGGCAAGTTGGGGTTGTTCAACCTGGAGGAGAGAAGGCTCTGGGGAGACCTTATTGCAGCCTGTCAATATACAAAGGGGGCTTGTAAGAAAGATGGAAAAAGGCTTTTTACTAGGGCCTGTAGTGACAGGACAAGGGGCAATGGTTTTAAACTGAAAGAGGGTAGGTTTAGATTGGCCGTAAGGAAGAAATGTTTTACAGTGAAGGTGGTGAGACACTGGAACAGGCTGCCCAGAGGAGCTGTGGGTGCCCCATCCCTGGAAGTGTTCAAGTCAGGTTGGATGGGGCTTTGAGCAAACTGCTCTAGTGGAAGGTGTCCGTGCTCATTGCAGGGGGTTGGACCGGATGATCTTTAAAGGTCCCTTCCAACCCAAACCATTCTGTGACTCTATAAAAAACACCACCAAGCCAGCAAATCCTCCTGGGGATGGGCTTGCAAATGGAAACCATCTGCCCTTGGGAGGGGGAGCTTGCAGGGAGACAACTGAGCTGGGCAGAGCAAGATGTTCAGGGCAGGACTGGCTTGGGATGGAGTGGGGAGACGAGGAGGTTGGTGTGAGACCTGGATGTGTCAGACACACTCTCTGCCCTGCAACAGGAACGAGTGCTCGCTGCCTGCCTCCCCGGGGTTCTGCTGGCAGCACCTGCCCCTTCCCGCTGCTTAATCACCATTCTCTATGATAATGAGACGACAGCTCCTTAAGGGAAACACGCCTGCTAATTAAGCCCTTAATTTGGTGACACTGCACATTTCCAGAGGCTGCCTCTCTGCCTGCCTGCCTGCCTGCAAGGACATCCTGCCCCAGCCTGGCCATGGCACAGCCCTCTGCCCTCGTGCCCTGGCCCCGCTAGAGCACCAGGCTCTCACCATGGAGGGTGGTGAAAAGCAGCCACTTCCACCCCTCATGGAGAGCAGGGCATGCTGCAGATCAAGGACATGAGGGCTGCACACATGCAGGCGTGCACAGGGAGGGCTCATCTGGGCTGTGCACACGTTCAGGCGATGCTCACTGCGGGCAGCGTTCGCTGTGGGCAGCACTCCCATGGGCCACGCGCACGCATGGGCAGCGCTCACTGCGGGCAGTACACGCGCGGCCAGTGCTCGCTGCCAGCTGTGCACGCACACTAGCGGTGCCCAGCACATGCTACACGCAGGTGTGGACGCTGCTCGCTGGGCAGTGTGTCTTTCACTGTTCACTCTGGTAAGTGCGTTGCTGGTTCGTGTGAAGTCTCGCCCTGCTTGGCAAGGGCTGGCTGATGTCTCTGGCATGTGCTACATCAGCCTCGGGGCTGTGGAGGCTGCGCCAGGTAACGGACGAGCTGGCCAGCAGAGAGTGGGTCGGTGCCACAACCTGCTGTGAGGGCTGCCTGCAAGTGGTGAGAAGAGGCAGGAGCTTTGGACCTGCTGCGGGTAGGCCATCGCTTTATGGCAGGTCTGTGGGAATGATAGGAGTGCTGAGGTCTTCGGGCTGAGCTGGTGGGGGTCTCTGCCCCCTCAGATGGTGGGGTTAACATGCAGGCAGTGGTGGCTCATTGCACCCCACGAGGGCTTTGCGCTGGCAGCACTCTCAGCCTGTCCCTTTTGGCTCTCAGGAAGGAGAACTTTGGATAGCACAGGCACAGGTCGTGGCAGAGGTTCCCACTCCCAGGTCCTTGCTCTGTCACACTCGGCCATGGCAGAAGGGCCTCCTTCTCCCTTTGGGTCCATGAAACTCAATGCAGTGCGGCTGGGGAGGCACCACCTCTGTCACTGGCACTGATGGTACCAGCGGGTATTTCTGCAGGGACTGGCTTTGGCCTCGATAACCATGGTTTGTCACCTCTGTGCTGCACAAAAGCACCCTGCTTCGCTGGTGTGGGCTGGAAGAGTCCAGCAGGTAGACAAGGGGCTGCATGTGAGCCAGCAGCTTTGCCAGCCAAGGGACCAGGAGCCCTGGGTGCCCACCTGCATGTTAGTATAACATGGCATGGCATGGTGTGTCCACGCTGGGCAGACGTCCCACAGCCATCATGGGGGACACTGGCCTCAGGGAATGGTGCCCTGCCACCCCGTCCTGCGTGAGAACACAGGGCCAGGCGGGCATGGCTGCTGCCTGGAGCACAGGCAGCTGGGGACCTTGTGGCAGAGCAGGAGTCACCGCATGATGTGGGACAGTTTCCCAGCCACAGCTGGCCGGGGGGTAGGAGAGCTCCCACTGGGGTGGCAGGTCAGGGACTGCCTGGCAGCACTGGTGGGGCCCGTGGGGCAGCTGGTAACCCCACTCGTGTCCCAACAGGACGGGGGGCTTTGCTCCTCCCCACCGCAGAGCCCAGCCAGGAGGCCTCTCCCCTCTCGACAGCGTGCTAATTAGTGAGGTGCTAAGCCCTGAATATTCTTCATTGCTGTGATTACACATTCAGATAAGCACGAGTCGTGCAGTTATTGCCATGTGATTACAGCTCACTCTGGGATTAATCAGGTATCTTGCTCCCTCAGAAACCCTGGAAGTCAGTCGCAGTGAGCTGCAGGAGTAGCCAGCGGGGTTGGGAGGGAGCTGCTGGGATGGAGACAAGGGTGGACATCGATGTATGTGGTGGTCGTGCTGGTGACAGGGAGGGGGACACTGATCAGGATGGGGACAGGGATGGTGCTGGGGTAGGGATGGGGATGGGCTTTGGGATGGGTCTTGGGCTGGGGACAGGGATAGAGGTGATTGATAATTTTGGAAAGGGCAGGTGAGTGGGACAGGGAGGGAGATAAATCAGGGAAGCCGAGTGTAGTTTGGCTGGGGGGGGGAGGGATTTCACAGGAACATATTAACACTGCTGCTATGAGGGTTTGCTCAGCACGCTGGTGCTCAGTTTGGGGTGCAGCTCTGAGGCTCCCAGAGCAGGGCAGGCACCTTTCCTGGATGCGGAGGAGCCCTTCCAGGCCAGCAGAGAGGGATCCTCCACAGACTGCACCAGAGAGCGCAGCTTTCCCATGCCCAAGGGACAAGCGGTGGGTGCTCAGGACACACCTGGGGCAGCAGCCCGGGGCGGGGTGGGGGCTGTATCTCACCCATGCAGACACTTGGGAAGTGACATACCTGGGCACACCAGTGCTGCGGGCACGAGAGGCGGGATCCCCGGCATCCCTCCCCCCGGGGCCAGAGGACCCTGCCTGCTGGAGTGTGCTTCCAAGGGGCAGCAGGGCACTGGGCAGGCAGCCGGGGGGCGGCCATGGCTCATGCCAGAAGATGAGCAGTTGCCCCAGACCCTGCTGGCGCAAAGACACTGCCTTCTGTCTGTAGGCCTGTCCAGGGAGGATGTAGCTGCTGCAGTCTTAAGCCCAGGGCATGAAGTGTCCCAGGAACCAAAGCTCTTCTGGGCTGCGGGGCCAGGGCCGCAGCCATCTACCTCACAGTAACAGCCATGGAGAGAATGCGTGCAAAGGAGGTGCTCGGTTTCCCCGAGAAACAGAGACTGCAGAAAAGGGGCAATATGCCACAGCATTGCTGAACACGATGTAGCTGCCCAAGATCTGCTTGGACTGCGCTCCAGGGACAGCCTGTGCACTAGAGTCTCCTGTACATACATCAGATTGCATCTGGGCACAATGTTCACCTCCCCACCATCTCTGGTGTAGGCACATCCTGGCATGCTCACATGGATATTAAGTACAAAGGAGACGCAGATGGGGCACGCTGCCAAGCCTGCCTGCCCGGCTTCCTAATCCAGCAGCACTGGGCAAGCACGCCTCCCCCAGTCTCTGCCACCAGTGAAGCTCTACAACAGCACCTCCTTCCAGTCAGAGACAAGCAGATCCAAGGCACCACCAGGCAGAGCAGCCAGTGAGCACAACCCTGCGCCACGGGACTGTCCTGGGCAGAGGCAATGGCGTACAAACCCATGAAACAACTGGGAACACTGTCCTGATGCGCAGCGCTCACAGATGGAGCAGGACCTTGAGCCCAAGGCACCAGGAGCGCACGCTGTGCACTCACAGCAGCCCAGCCCTGGCATCGGGACAGTGACAAAGTTATGATACCGAAAAGCATGCACTGCCACAGCCAGCTCACACCAGTCTTCCTTGTCCCCATCCCCATGAACTGGTTCCTCAGGAACCACCCCGGTAACTTCAAGGTCTCATCCTTGTCTCACGTACAACACCACATGGGCCAAAAGCCGGGTTGTGATGACTCTTGCCAACATGCCTCAGCTTTGGCACCAAGGGTGTCTGTTCGGCAATGAAGCTTATAGGCAAGGCTGCCCAGGGCGGTTGTGCTCATTCTTCTGGGAGCTGAGGTCACTCCATACTACATCGCTGACCGCTCCAGACACAGTTGCCTTTGCAGTAACGGCCATGGAAGTGCAGGAACATGAGGAAAAAACAGACCCTGGAAAAGTCACGCACCGCCGCACTGCACCGAGAGCCACCCCATGGCAGGCACAAGGGCACGTGCCACACACAGTGGTCCTGTCACCCAGCTCCTGGCTGGTGGGTCTCAGTCACCGCAGAGGGTGGCATGGGACCAGTGCTGAGCAAAGGGAGCAGCTTGGACGTGGAAGCTGGTCTGTTGAGCACCCCACGGACTGTGCCCCAGTGAGCCTCACCGGAGCAGGTCGCACAGGACGGCGCTTTGAAGCGCACTGCAGCTGCGCACGTACCTCTGCTGGTTTCACACCTGCTTCTTCCTAAACAACACATAATCAGGCACGTTCTTCTTCTGGCCACCAGCCTTTCACTGAGTGACGGGGTAAATCAGGCTGCAGCCACCGCTGCAGAGATCTGCCCCCACAGGACACCGACCAGGGTGAAGGGACACGTGCCACCTGTCGTGGGATGGCAGCCAGCGCCCACGTGGGAAGCCCCACAGCCACTGATCTGTGCTGCAGCTACGAGCTGGGCACAGCAAAGCAGCCCTGGTGCCCGCAGGCCCCACGCCACAGCACACACCAGTCCCAGCACAGGGGCTGGACCACCCACCACAGCCACCCAAGCCCCGCACCATCCATCATGGGCACGGCTCACTGTGGGAGATGCAGCACTTCTGCTGTGGTTGCAGCTATTCCTCACCCATCCAGGACGGCCAGGCAAGATTAAAGCCCCAGCCCTCTGCTTCTGCTCATTGCGGGACTCTGAGACGGCAGCACTGGGTGTGCTGGGCTGCTCCTGCGGGCCTGGGAAACAACAGGGAGCAAAAAGGATCTCAGGGTCTGGTGGCAGCAGATGCTTGCAGCTCAGGCACACGGAGGAAAAGGGACTTTGTACCTCAGAAGGAAAAGACTTGCATGTGTGGGGCTGGTTCCCATTGCCATTCAGAGTGCAGATGTGGGTCTTTCACATCCCAGACCCTTCTTGCATGGGGCCGTGTTCTCAGGAACTGAATCATCTGGACAGAACTACTGAAACTGCTCCCAGACAAAGGCCCTGGGGTTCAGCAGTTCTGCAAAAGAGGGCAGAGGCCCCAGGAACAAGAGCGACCCCCGTGGAGACTGAAGGCCTTTGCAGCACCACTAGTGAGCACATGCAAACTCACTGCAGTGTGCACACGAAGACAGTGCAGGGAGAGACACGTGCACCGAAACCGGGAGAGGGGCAGCTGGAGAGCAGCCCTGCAGGAAGGGACCTGGGGGTGCTGGTGGGCAGCAGGCTCAGCAGGAGCCGGCAGCGTGCCCTGGCAGCCAGGAGGGCAAACGGCACCCTGGGGGGCATCAAACACGGCATGAGCAGCCGTCAAGAGAGGGGGTTGTCCTGCTGCGTTCAGCGTCAGTGCAGCCTCGCCTGGAATACTGTGTGCAGTGCTGGGCCCCAGCATTTAAGAAGGATGTGAAGGTCCTCGAATGCGTCCAGAGGAGGGCACCCAGGCTGGTGGCGGGGCTGGAAGGCGTCCTCTGGGGAGCGGCTGAGGACTCTGGGTTTGTCTCCTTGGGAGAGGAGGAGGCTGAGGGGCAACCTGGGCGCTCCCTGCAGCTTCCTGGGCTGGGGATGTGGAGAGGGAGGTGCTGAGCTCTTCCCTCTGGGATCCAGTGGTAGGACTCGTGGGAATGGCTCAAAGCTGCGCCAGGGGAGGTTCAGACTTGACATTAGGAAGCATTTCTTTACCAGGAGGGTGGTCAGACCCTGGAAGAGGCTTCCTGGAGAGGGGGTCGATGCCCCATGCCTGTCAGTGTTTAAGGGGCATTTGGACAATGCCCTTAATAACGTGCTCTAACTTTTGGTCAGCCCTGAAGTGCTCAGGCAGTTGGAGTAGATAATCCTTGTAGGTCCTTTCCAACTGAAAAGTTCTGTTCTGTTCTGTTCTATTCTATTCTATTCTATTCTATTCTATTTCTGTTCTGTTCTACCTGTACACAGTGCAGCCACGTGGCTCAGGGGGTAGAGGGCTGCAGAAGGTGGCAGGGGGTGCCAGACGAAGGCTGTCCTGCTCTGTCTGCCCCTGGTGGGTCTGTGCCCTTCACCAATGCCCCGTGGCCACCCCACTGTTCATCTCCCAGTGCTCTCAGGCTTACACAGCTCATGGTGTTGCTCTCCTGCCTCTGTTTGTGTTGGCTGCAGCCCTGGGGGAGGCAGCAACGGGGACAGCAGGGACAGAGGCAGGCCCTGCGGTCACATCCAAGCATCCAGAGCTCTTGATGCAGCCTCTGTGGTGCGACAGCCACGTTGGGGCTGCCTCGCCAGGGGAGCCAACCAGCGGGCCGCAAACCAGCTCAGCAGCTGCGGGCAGGCGCTCAGTGCGGGACAGCATCATGGACCGAGGACCCTGTCCCTGTGTCACTGTGCAGTGTCACAGGCTGCCCGGCGCTGCTCCCAGCCTGCAGCTCCCCACCCTGCCAGTGCAAGCCCAGCAGCAGGATGCCAGGCTCTCATTCCCAGCCAGCCCAGATGAGCTCCAGCATCTACTGCACCACTGAGAAGAGTCAGACATCGGGGAGGCAGAAAGAGCTGATGGTGCAGAGATAACCTGCCATCCATGCAAAAGGTGCCATGGAGCCGATCCCCCGGCCTCCCTTGCCCTGTGCTAAATCCTCTCCCACAGCATGCCTCTCCCCATGCCCAGGGTGATGGACCAGCACTCACTGTGATACATGGGATTATTGCACGGAACACCAAGGCATTAAATATTGAACAGCAGTTAAATGCTCATTAGATAGATTTAAACATTGAGACCCAAGGAGCCATTAAATATGCAGTGTGCAGGGTGGGGGGATCCGATGATTGACTGCACATCATCTCCTTTGTGCAGAGCTGCTACAGGCTTACCAGCCCATTTGAAGTCTCTCTGCTGTAGACGTGTCTGCTCCATCTTCTGAAATGTTATCTCACAGCATCCTCTCGCAGCTGCAAGAGGTGGGGGAATGCCAAGCGCTGGGAAGCAGCTGGGTGTGGAAGAGCAGCTCAGTGCAATGAATAAAAGCGTGTAGCTCCCAGCACAAGGTGGCCCCAAAGCAGAGTGCAACCTCCTGGCATAGGGCTGGCCTCCCTGCAGCCAGCTGTGGTGGCCCCAGCAGCAGCACTGGAGCTCTGCAGGCAGCTGTGGGGCTGTGCAGGGCCAGAGCCTTTCCCTTGGGCAGGGAAGTCCTGGGGGCACAGCACAGCACAGGGCACGTGGACTTCTGGGCTCCAGGGCACCCTGCAAGTTCTCTTCTCTTGCCACTGCACCTTGCTCTGCCCTTACAAGCACCCTGCCCTCCCCACTCCCAGTGCCCCCCCCCCCCCCCCCCCCCAGCACCCCAAATGCACTCCAACAGTCATACAGGCTCTGCCCCCACTCCATGGCCACTGCCTCAGCACCTGGGTCCAAGCACCAACTGCCCCAGCCCTGACCCCCCAAGGACACAGTGGCTCCCGCAGCCTGTTCCCTGGGAGCCTGCCCCAGGGAGCAATGCAGAGGGCTTCCGAGATGCCCCTGACCGCAGCCCTGGAGCTGCCTGAGGCCTTACACATCCCCAGACCCACTGCAAGATGCACTGTCTGGGGGCACAGCTTACCCTCCTGCTCCAGGCAGGGCAACAAGCAGTATTAAGCAGCATCCCCAGTCCTACCACCAAGCGTGGAGAGCAGCTAGGAGAAGGCCTTGCATGGCCTGGCCAGCTTGAGGGCTGGCTGCCGATGGGGGGGCATCAGTGGGTTTTGGAGATGGTGGTTAGCAAAGAAAGGCTGGGCTGCCAGAAGCAGTTTCTTCCCCTGTAACACCCTTCCCTGAATACATTGTCCTCCAGGCTGCTATTTCCAAGGCGTTCTCAGTCTGCCACACTTCCCAAGCCCATTCCTCCCCATTCTTCTCCCCTCGGTCTGTTCTCTGCCCTCCTCGCTGCTTGAGTCACCCACTGGGCATAACCTCAGCCCTCAGCCCAGAGGGCCCCAGTTGCATCTCGCAGCACAGAACTGCACTTGGCTCCCATTTGGGAAAAACACCGATTCCCCACGTTACGTTGGCTGGCACTGAGAATATCCTGCTCTGTTCCTGCCAGGCCATGGCACAGCGTTGGTGCTGTGAGCAGCCAGCATCATTCTGCTGTCTGCTTCTTCTGTGCCTGCTCACTCAGCTGCACTCCCAGTCTGCTTTGCAGGAGAAGCATCTTCTTGCACGACATGCAGCCTGCTTTATTTAAAGACCAGTCACAAATTATTTCTGCTGGAGCCCTAGTCCCACCCGAGCCTGCACTTTGTGTTCGAGGGCTTGCCTACGGCACATCTCCCCCATCGCCTGGCAATGTGGCCACTTACTCCAGGCAGCAACCGGCAGCACAGAGCTGCAGAGGTGCAGGCAGGGCAGCAGGACAGGGTAAGGAGGGACTGTGGGACAGCAGCCAAGTTTGATCTGCTGAGTCACAAGAATGCAAATTATGGAGGTAGAAACAAAGGGGGGCTGTGGGGCTGTGAGGGGCCTCTTGACATTGCGGAAGGCTGGTGGTGAGTCTCAGTGCCGTGAGTCTACAGGGGAAAGGGGGGCAGGTTTCAGGCAACGGACTGTTTTGCCTGGGGAAGGTGACCTGCTAATCCAGTGCTACCCTGTGGTCCAGAGAAGGGCACCTGGGTGCTCTCTGCTGTGGCACAGCCCTCTAGGAGCGCAGCTGCAGCCCATGGCTGAGCTTCCCTGGCCCCTTCTGCCACTCGCTTCCCAGCTCCCTGCCAGCAAGGACCGTGCCGGGACAAGTCTGTCACTCTCCTTAAGGCAACCCAGAGGGGTGGTGGAGCAGGGCTGATGCCGCAGCAGCTGGGGCAGAGGAAATGTCACCTACCTCCCTGGCAAGCAGGCCAGCGGCAGCCCTGCTCGGTGCCAAGTCACAGTCCAGACTCAGGACAGACAAACAGATGCTCCAAGCGGCTCTCGGGGTCCCTGGTCTCTTGGGATGTGGCAGTGGCCACCCAGGCAGCTGCGGCGGGAGGAGGCAGGTACCCACACTCTGGGCCGGGTGCTGCTGCCCTGTTTTGGGAAGGGAGAGGCCAGGAATGTGGCCAGAGGCTCCTGCTGCTCCCCAGCTCCTGGGTGGCGCAGGGCAGCAGCCTCTGAGGACAGGGGCAGGCGTGGGCTCAGGGAGCACAGCCTGGCCTCTGGCAAGCCCCATGGCAGCCGGTCTCACCGTGCCCAGTCGGACCCAGCTGCAGTGCCACAGGAACCAGCAGCACCTTGGCCTCCCAGCTCGCAGCGGGAGGAACAGCAGAGGAAGCCATTCTGAGCAGGGCTGCAAGAGCCATGGCAGCCTGGGCCGCCTGCTGTGAACCAGTCCCTGCCACATGCTGTCCTGTACCGTCCCCTCAGACCACACGGCCCTGGCACGCACGTCCAGGTCAGCATCTGCACAACCTAGGAAGTCTCTGAACGTCCAGGGAGAAACTTGCCCCCAGCTGCTGGGCAGCACCCGGCATGTCCTGCCATGCCTGTCCCACCGCGCCGGGTGGCCCCCTGTGGGTCCCGCCGTGCCGGGCAGCTTGCTCTCTCGCATCCACGCCAGAGGCACGGGCACAGTGTGTGCAGTGAGATGGTACGGAAGCAGCAAAGTGTGAGGCCCTGTGCCAACCCCAGGCGCTCTGGGGTGGGGAGATGAGTGTGAGGGTGAAGATGGCAAAGCAGGAGCAGCTCGCCAGCTCTGCATGGGAAGGCTTTAGGTCAGGGAGGCTTGCAGCAGGGGCACAGCACGGGACCCTGGGGCGGCGGGACGCAATGTGGGCAGTGTCCACACACTGAGGCTGAGATGCACGGATTGACTCGGGCTGGAGGAGGAACTTTCCCTTGTGCTCAAACAGAACCACCCTGTAAGCTCATTTCACTTTAACCTTTCGCTTTCAGGCTGCTGTGCGGGTGAGATGATGACCCAGGCGCCAGTGTTGTGGAGCAAAGCGGGCATTGAGCTTCCCCGGGGAGACTCATCCAGACACGAGGGGTGCCAGAGGCTGCACCCATCAGCGTGTGCTCACGGAGCAGGGCAGGGCTGCTCTGAGAAACCTCCGAGGAAGGAGAACCCTTCCTGCAGGAAGCCGGGCACCGCCGCTCGGACCCCGGCCCCCCCGCTCCCGGGGCCCCGGGCCACGCCAGCCCAGCAACCGCCACCCGCGGTGGCCGCTGCCCGCCCCGCCGGGAGCCCCGCTCGGCAGCCCCGGGACCACCCCGCCCCACCCGGCCGCGGCTGCCGCCCCCCCGCCGGACCGGACCCGCCGGGGCGCGGCGCTCCCGAGGGCACACCCCCCCCCCGGCCGGGCCCCGAGCCTCGGGCGGCGGCGTCTCCTGGCGGCGGCGGCGGGGAACGGCACGGGGGAGCGGGGGCGGAGAGGGCTGGGCATGGAGACAGCGACTGCACCCCAACACACACACACTGCACCCCAACACACACACTGCACCCCAACACACACAGCCTGCCCGCCCCCACACACACACACCGACCGCCCCCACACACACACACTGCATCCCAACACACACAGCCTGACTGCACCCCAACACACACACACTGCACCCCAACACACACACACTGACTGCACCCCAACACACACACACACTGCACCCCAACACACACACACTGCACCCCAACACACACACTGCATTCCAACACACACACTGCACCCCAACACACACACACTGCACCCCAACACACACACGCACACTGTATACCAACACAGGTGCACACACACGCTCTGACTGCCCACCAATATGCTCACATGTACTGCACACCAACACACTTGCACCTGGTCTTGAGTGCACACCAACACGCATGCACACACAGAATCCACACCAACACACACACAGACTGCACACCACAACCGCATACCAACACACCCCCACACCTCACATGAACACGCCAAGGAATGCACACTCAGCGCACGTGCATGTCACGCAGAGTGGAAGGCACGCACACCCAGCATGCACACACGCACACACCCCCCGCCTGCATACACACAAAATGCACCCCCCCACTGCATACCCTCTGGCCTGTGAATGCATACATACGGTGTGCACGCTCACAGGCTCACCTACACCACGCTGCATGTGTACAGCGTGCATCCACAGAGCGTGGACAGAGACGTAGCGTGCACCCAGGCACTGAGTGCACCCACACGGGGTGCACACGTGGTGCGTGCACACACAGCGTGCACCACACAAACTGACATGCCAGCGTGTGTGCACCCAGACGTGCACATACCGTGTGCACCTCGTGGGTGTGCTGGACTTGTCCCTCACAGCTGGAGGACCAACTGATGTCCTGCAGGAGGCCAGGGTCTGCCTTATTGATGTCAACCTCTGTAACAGCAGCCGGTGGCATAGAGGGGCCACCCACACCCACAGTGCATGTGCCGGCTGTCCCCAGGGTGGCATCGACACCTGCGAGGTAGGAGCCTGCTACAAATCAACCCCAGCAGCACAGGCAGCCCTGTCACAACCGCCCAAACACCCCCCAGCACATGCTTTGCCTGGCAAGTCACCTTCCCAGCGCAGGGTTCCCACCGCTGCTGGGGCTCCCCTCCCCTCCCCCATCTGCAGGTCCTTGCCAGTGCCCCCCCCCTTGTCCCAGAGGCCTGGGACTCTGCACAAAAAGCCCACCCAGTGCTCTTGGCAGCTCACAGGTCCAGATCCAGCCCTGGAACATCCAGCCACAGTGCTGCAGCGGCCACCCAACACCACCTTCATCCTCTCTCCTGCGCTGCAGGGTGACAGCGGTGGCCCACTCGTGTGCGAAGGTGACAGTGCTGACTACTTCTGGCTTGTTGGAGTGACCAGCTTTGGGAACGGCTATGCGAGAGCAAACCAGCAGGGACAGCAGCACCCAGGAAACGGCATCAGTAACGCCATGGAAGTCTGAGACGACCCAGCTACCAGCACCTGAAACACCAAACCTGTTCACAGATGTGGCAAACCCTGGGAGCAAGGGGGGGAAAATAACCGGGGGGAGGTCCCTTGTTTGGGCGGAGAAAGGGAGGAGTAGAGGAAGATGAGGGGGATGTACAAGCCTGGAAAATGGAGAGAAGGGGGGATGGAGGAGCCAGTCACACACAAGCAGACTGCTAGTCAGTTTGCTTGTTCGCCTGAGCCCTGCACCTAGTCACCACAATCCGTCCTGCCTTCTTCATGAGAGAGATTCCAAATCCTTTCCTGTGTGGCCCCAGTCTGTACCCGGTGCGGGGTGGGTCCAGAGGCCTGGCTGCTAGCAATGGCAGAAGGGAACACAGGTCACAGGGACCCAGCAGTCGGCAACCCCCGAGTGTCCTGGGCCAGCTACTGGTGGGAGCGCTGTATGCTTGTTCACTACTGGCAAACGTGAAGCTGGGCTAGCTCGCAAGCAAGAGGAGATACCAATCTGGAAAGACCCAGTCTGTGCCAGTTACTGGGTAAGTAGCTTGACATCCAGCCATGGATTTTAATGGAACTTAATTCCCATGCTAATATTCAAGGGACCCATGAATATGCTGTGCTTGCAAATCTAGGGAGTAGTGTGTGTGTGTGCGTCTCACTGCTGAGAGGAAGACAAGGACCAGGCTGTCCTTTTGTTAAGTGGGTGCTGGTACAGGTACTGCTCTGTCTGTGTTAATCTGTTTTGCCATTCATGCCAGCGAGGATTGTGTGCATGTTCTTGAATATGATCTGACTCTTTGGAAGACAAACTAAGTCTCTTGCACCTGCGCATGGGAACAGCAGCCACATCCATTGGACTGAGGTGGGAGAAACCTCCTGGGAATGGGAGTCCTCCCAATTCAGCTCCAGCTCTTCCACAAGACTTTTTCTGGTAGGAACATGGGCTGGATACAGCATGCACAGCGCGCACACACACACACATGCACATACAGAGTACATGGACAAAAGTACTGTGTGCACACACTGCATTCATGCACAGGGTGCATGTGCACACACGGTGAGTGGAGGCACACAGGTGCAATGCACACTCAGAGTGTGTGCACACCCATGCTCCAAAACACACATCTTGAACAGAATGCAATGCGCAGTGTTCACATACACACAGAGTGCATGCAGATGCATACCTGGGCAGCACGCGCACACACAGAGTGTACATATGCACACACAAAATTTACACACACAGGCAGTGCATGCACACCCTGCAGTATGCATGCATGCAGAATGCCCCACACCCTGCATGCATGCACACAGCGTGCACCCACCCATCCACCCACGTGCATGCTCACAGCATACACCCAGTGATGCATGCACGTGGAGAATGCACCTCCCATAGGTGCATGTGCAAACTCACTTGTCCATGCACACACACATGCACATATGCAGGCATACACACACACACAGAGGAAAGTGTTGCACCCACACAAACACATCGCCCATCAACACCCCATGTGCTCATGAGCCGCTCACATGGACACAGCCTGTCACACCCACCCCTGCCCATCCCCACCTCTGCCTGGCCTGCACCTGTGTGTGCAGCGTGTGCTCCCACAGCACTGCAGAAGTCCCTTGGGCCTCTCCTTCCATGCCCAGCCCCGTGGACACCGTTCATCCGTGCGTCCTACTTGTGCCTGCACAACCTGCACAGGTTGGGGCAGTCATGCCATGCTTTGCTGTTTCCTGCAGCTGTTACTTGCACACAGTGCACATGGTCCCACAGCTCCTCTTGTGTTCCTTTGTCTGCTCTCTGAAACTCTGTCCCCACGCCGTGCCCCCCCCCCCCCCCCCCCCCCCCCCCCCCCCCCCCCCCCCCCCCGAGCTCAGAGGCCCAGCCGTCCTCCTCGGTGTCCTGACTGCCAGCCTCCAACACTGCACAGCAAGCACTGCCATGCCGGAGGAGCAAAGTGTGCTCCATGAATTATGCAGCAGTTTCGCCTCCTGCTGCAGCACCAGCCTCCTCGCTCTCTGGCTCTTGGCCCTGAATAATTGATGGCAGTGAACACAGCAGCAGCAGCAGCAGCAGCAGCAGCAGCAGCAGCACCCTTCTTCCAGACCACCGCTACTGTGCCTGTGCTCATACACTATCTCTGGTCTTGCCTTACTCTTATTTTGTATAAACTGCACAAATGGAGGTCTTCAGGACTTCAGACTTCAGTTCCTTTCCATGTCTGTCTTCTGAGCTTTCTCTGGTTTTTAAAAGCAGACATAGCAATAGGGTACAGCCTTCCCAGGGTGCAGAACCTCCTCTTTTCCTGCTCATTCTCCTTATCACTCCCTTCCACCAGAGAATTGCTGTTGCTCTTTGCACTGTCCCTTCCTTTGATTACAAGTTGCTGATCTGCAGGATACAGGCTCGGCTCCTGTGTTCAGGCACAACCAGCAGCCTTTGAGCCCGAGTGTGAAACTCTGTCACTGCTGTACGGAAACGTACTTTGAGAAGTGCCGCGGCGCCCCCGGGGCCCAGCCTGCCCCCGGCACTGCCACGCCCGCTGCCCGCCCCGGGGGGTTCAGCGCCCTGGGCGCACATCTGCAGACGCGCAGCTCCGCTTGCTCTTCCAGCGGGCGGGAGCGGCGGCCGGGAGGGCAGCTGGGGCCGGCCGCCGGAGGGGGGCAGGGACGTCCCCCCGGGCCACCCAGCCCCGGAGGAGAAGGCGCCCGCTCGCCACCACAGGCCGAGCCGCCCGTCCCCCCCCCAGGGCGGCCTCGTGGTCTCCCGGCCTCAGCCCCGGTGCGGTTGGGAACGGGCTGGGGTGCGGCGGCCGCGGGGCCTTTTCCCCGGAGACCGGGGGCTGGATACAGGGGCGGAGTCCGCGGCCCCCAGACCTGGCAACGCTGGGGGTGGTTCACAGAACCACAGAATGGTTTGGGTGGGAAGGGGCCTTTAGAGCCCACCCAGCCCAGCCCAGCCCCCTGCGGGGAGCAGGGGCACCGCTAACCGGATCAGGCTGCTCACAGCCCCGTGCAGCCTGGCCTTAGCTCTGTAGGAACCCCCCGGTGTTAATAAACCACCCTCGACCGCAGCACCCCGGGGCGGGCCCGGCTCCCGGGAGGCGGCTGCGAAGGGGCGGGGCGGGGGGCGGGGCTCTCCCGGCGCTCTCCCGGACGGCCCGCGCTTCCCGGGGCTCTCCCGGCGCTCTCCCGGACGGCCCGCGCTTCCCGGCATGCCCCGCGGCGGGGCTGCGTCACGTGGCTGCCCGCGCGGGTCAGGTGGCCGGCGGCTCGGTGCGGCCCCGCCGGGTGGGAGGGAGCGGCCGGCCCTGCCCGGCTGGTGCCGCCACGGGGCTCGGGGCCTGCGGAGGCGCTGCCGCTGCTGTCGGGCCGGGCGGGGCCCGGAGCGGAGCGGAGGGCGGGAGGACAGCCCTGTACCCCGTTCGGGGCCGCGGGGCCTCCCCAGGCGCCAGCGCCATGGGGGCGCGGGGCTGGGGCCTGCCGTGGGCGCTGGTGCTGCCGGCCTTGTGCGGAGCGGCTGGCGCCCCTCCCAGCTTCGTCCTGTTGCTGGCGGACGACTTGGGCTTCGGGGACCTGGGGAGCTACGGGCACCCTTCTTCTGCCACGCCCAACCTGGACCGCATGGCTTCCCGAGGGCTGCGGTTCACCAACTTCTACAGCAGCTCCCCGGTGTGCAGCCCGTCCCGGTACGTCCCCCCGCTGCTGGCGCCCTGCTGGCTGGCGACTGCTGCAGGGCCGCGGAGCGGGGATGAAGGAAGCGTGAAGGCAGAGCTGCTGACCCAGCTGGGGAGCTGCAGTGCTGGGAGGAACGGGTGGTTGATAAAAAGGTCCGTGTTCCAGAAGGCCTGAAGGTCTGTCTGCTCTATGAGGGGACTGAATCCATGTCCCAGCAGACAGGGGAGATGGCAGCTAGGTCCAAAGGAGTGGGGCCTCTGTGGAGGTTGAGCACCACAATCTGTGCTGCCTCCAGTGCAATGCCTGTCTCTGCTCTTTTTCAACTCTCACCTGCAGGGCAGCCCTGCTGACCGGACGTGTCCAGATGCGCTCTGGGGTTTACCCTGGTGTGTTCAATCCAGACTCACGAGGAGGCCTGCCACTGTCTGAGGTCACCATCGCAGAGGTGCTGAAGGCTGAGGGCTATGCCACAGCCATGGTTGGCAAGTGGCACCTTGGCCTGGGGATTAATGGCTCCTTCCTGCCCATCCACCAGGGCTTTGACCACTTCTTGGGGGTGCCCTACTCCCATGACCAGGTGAGAGACCTGTCAAGCCCTGAAGGGTGTCCCGGGGCTGGCTGGGGAGAGTGCCTGAAAGATGAAGCTTGCTTGAGATCACATAGGCTGGGTTGGTGCTTGTCTGGGCAGATGGGTGGGAGTGCTTGCCTGGGCTGGGGAGATGATGCTGGTGGGGAATCACCCCCTCTGAGGTGCTCATATGATAGGGCAGTTTTGCAGAACGTGGGTGGCAGTTGTGCATGGGAGGGTCAAGGGAGGGAGGATCAACTTCTGGGCTACAAAGAAACATCTGACTTGCTGCCAGGAGAAAATGATGTTGGGGCAGCGTGGTTCTTGGGCAGTTCTAGGGTGGGCACAGACTTCTGGGATTGGCTGCCCAAAGGGTGCCTGTGGGACCTGGTGGTGGGCCGCTGTGAGACTCTTTGCTATCTTCCTCTCGCTGTCCTGCAACACAGGTAAAAGACAAAGTGTTATTTGTTCTCTCCAGGGCCCCTGCCAGAATCTTACCTGCTTCCCACCTGACATCAAGTGTTTTGGGACTTGTGACCAAGGCGTAGTGCCAGTCCCGCTGCTCTGGAACCAGAGCATCGTGCAGCAGCCAGTCTCTTTCCCTGACCTGGTGCCACTCTACAACAAATTCTCCAGGGACTTCATCGCTGACTGTGCCCGACGAGGCCTCCCTTTCCTGCTCTACTATGCCTCCCATGTAGGAGAAGGGGAGGGTTGCTGTGGGCCCAAGGGTGGGGGAAGGAGCCTCTGCCCTGTGGGGAGAGCAGGGAAACATCTCAGGTCAGGTCCTGCAGGACTCCCAGGACTGTGCTGAGCAGTAATACCTGCCTCTGGATGACCTGGGCTTGCTGTTGCCACACCCAGGTCTTGTGGCAGCACTGTTCTGATAAAGCTGCTGTTTTCTGCAGCTTTGCCTGCTTCTCTGGGCCGGGAGTCCATGTGGGAAAACTCCCCACTCTGGGGTTCCGCATCCTCTCCTGGGGCTCAGCTCCGTTATGCCATTTATGAGAGATGTTTCTGACGCTTGAGGACAAGTCTTCTCTCATCTCATGGGTATTGTCACATAACGCCATGTCCTGGCTGGGGTGTTCACTGTCCCTGGGTGAACTGGGAACCAGATGCAGCTCTGGGAGTTTGCGTAGCAGTCTTCTCTGCCCTTTCTCCAGCATACGCACTACCCCCAATTTGCAAGCCAGGAGTATGCAGGGCAGTCACGGCGTGGGCCGTTTGGTGATGCGCTCCTGGAGTTTGATGGCTCGGTGGGACAGCTGCTGCAAGCACTGCAGGAAAATGGCCTTGCAAACACAACCTTGGTGTTTTTCACCTCTGACAATGGGTGAGTGGACACAGCAGGGGGGGCTTCGTCACTGATAAGGTTCTGCTGCCATGGTATGGGGGAACTGGAATGAAGTGTTGGTTGGCTGGGGCAAAAGGGACGTGGTGTGGCATTGCAAGATGAGACCTAAGTGAGGCAAGAGGTGGACGCTGCTCTGGAGAGGATCCGGTGCATGATGTCCTTGTTCCTGTGACTCAGCTGTGTCCCTCCTTGTGGGCAGAAACTTCACAGCGTTTGGGCCAGGAGCATGCAGCAGCCCAAATATACCCCAATTCCCTTTGTGTGTGAGTGGCATCGATCTCTGGTGCCCTGCTTAGGCATCTCACACACCTTCCCTTTTTCACCTGCCCTATGCCTCCTGCCTCACAAGACTGAGAAGGACTGGCAGTGTCACTCGCTGGCACCATGTCTCTCTTGTCACAGCCCCATTGGCAGCATCAGGGAAGGGGTAGCACGAACCTGTGAAACTGATGGTATGTGGTTCTCTCTCACAGCCCTTCCACCATGCGGATGGCACGTGGAGGCAGCTCTGGCCTTCTGAAGTGTGGGAAGGGCACAACATACGAAGGTGGCATGCGGGAACCAGCAGTGGCTTATTGGCCAGGCCGTATCACTCCAGGTGAGAGCTAGCACTGCTTGTGCCTTTTGCGTGCTGATGCCAGCCAAGACAGGGGTGTCGTGGCAGCTCGGCTGCCCTGGGGCAAGCAGAGGGCAGGAGAGAAGCGAGGATGGTAGGGATGGGAGAGGGATCAGGTGCTTGAACCTTTCCTTGTGCCTTGCTGTGGTGGTTGATAGGAGTGACGCATGAGCTGGCAAGCACCCTGGACATCCTGCCAACCCTGACTACCCTGGCTGGAGCAGCTCTTCCCAAAGTTGCCCTGGATGGCTATGACCTGAGTCCAGTGCTATTTGGGTCAGGGAAGGTGAGTCCTCCGGGCTGGCTCGGCTGGCATTGTGCATGAAGGCTGGGTGTGGGGCTGAAGCTCTGTGCGTGATGCGTAGAACTAGCTGGGGGTCAGGGGAGATCCATGAGCTGGGACCTTTTGTCTGGCCTGCCTCATGCCATGGAGTTCCTGGGGTTCCCCAGGCTGCTCAGCTCCAGCATCTGCAATGTGTTGCCAAGCCAAACCCCCATGGCTGCAGTGGATAGACAGAGCCCCACTAGCTTTGAGTAGGGAGCAAACGGGATGCTGCAGCTAGTCAGCTTCCCCCCTCTCTGGCCACATTCTGGCTGTAGTACTGGGGCTCCTGTGTGACTCCCCAGAGTCTCTGCCTGGTCTGTTCCAGGCCCTTCTTCAGCCTCGTGGCTGCATAGGTGAACTGAGCTCTGCTGCTTCCCACAGAGTCCCCGTCAGACGATGTTCTTTTACCCGCCATCCCCCGATCCACTGCATGGCCCCTTCGCTGTCAGGCTTGGGAAGTACAAGGCCCATTACTTCACACAAGGTTAGTGCTGCCTCCTCTCTGTGTGGGCAGCTTTGTGAAGTCCCATGTGGTTTTGCTGTCCAAAGCTCAAAGAGAAGAAACTGAGCTATACCTGCGCATTTCTTTTGCAGGTTCCTTTCACAGTGATACGACCCCAGACCAGGCCTGCCATGGGCTGACCCCGCTGACCCCCCACTTGCCCCCATTGCTCTTTGATCTGGAATCAGACCCAGCTGAGAACTATGATCTGCTGCAGAGCGGTGCAGGGCCAGAGGTTCTGCAAGTCCTGAAGGAGATCCAACTGCAGAAAGTGCTTTTTGAACAACGCATGGAGTTTGGGGAAAGCCAGATTAGGAAGGGCAGGGATCCTGCCCTGCAGCCCTGCTGCGTACCAAACTGCACTCCTAAGCCTTCCTGCTGCCGCTGCTCCTAGCCTCTTGCTGCTCCATCCCCTGCAGTTGCTCCACACTGGAACTTTATCCCAAACCCACCAGACCTCCTTGCCCCCAACTAACCAAGCTCAGCCTTAGAGCTACCCTGCAGCTTTGGCTCAGTGACACCTCTGACTAACGGAGTGCTGGGGTAGCAAACTGTGGGTTGGGGAGGTTACCAGCCCTGCTAGGAGTGCAGGTCAGTGGACCCTGTGCTCTGTGGATGTTCAAGCTGAGGCCTCTTTGAGAGAAACCCTGACTTGTTCAGGGAGGGGCCATGATACAGCATCATCTCCAGTGCCAGAAGAGCTCCTTTCAAACCATGATCAAGATGAAGCAAAGGGCATGCCCCAGTGTCCGGAGATCCCAACTCATCTGGAGGCATGCTGTGCACCCCTGGGTGGGAATAGAGCTGGGAGCTGCGGCACCATCACTTGCCAGGGGCCAAGAGCACAGCAAGAGGAGGATGGGATGGATGGTCCTGGCAGCTTCAGAGGCAGGAACTTGTGCAGCTGGTGCAGAGAGGACATGCCTAGGTGGGAAGCAGCTCAAGCACCTGCAAGTCCTTCATGACTCCAGAAGTGGAGATGTGGCCAGTGGTTGGCAGTCCTGGTCCTCTTGTAAGGTCTGTGGATGCTGGGGCTGATCAGTCAGGTGGGCTGCAACCATATGCCATCCACATGGCTGGAAAGATCTCTCTCCTCTTGCTTGCGAGCTAGCCCAGCTTCACGTTTGCCAGTAGTGAACAAGCATACAGCGCTCCCACCAGTAGCTGGCCCAGGACACTCGGGGGTTGCCGACTGCTGGGTCCCTGTGACCTGTGTTCCCTTCTGCCATTGCTAGCAGCCAGGCCTCTGGACCCACCCCCCACCGGGTACAGACTGGGGCCACACAGGAAAGGATTTGGAATCTCTCTCATGAAGAAGGCAGGACGGATTGTGGTGACTAGGTGCAGGGCTCAGGCGAACAAGCAAACTGACTAGCAGTCTGCTTGTGTGTGACTGGCTCCTCCATCCCCCCTTCTCTCCATTTTCCAGGCTTGTACATCCCCCTCATCTTCCTCTACTCCTCCCTTTCTCCACCCAAACAAGGGACCTCCCCCCGGTTATTTTCCCCCCCTTGCTCCCAGGGTTTGCCACATCTGTGAACAGGTTTGGTGTTTCAGGTGCTGGTAGCTGGGTCGTCTCAGACTTCCATGGCGTTACTGATGCCGTTTCCTGGGTGCTGCTGTCCCTGGCAGATTCCTCTCCCCAAAAGGACCCCAGCCCTTCCTTCAATTGTCTGAACTGTGGCCACCTCTCATGTCAATCCCCCTTAACCACCTGAAAAATCTGGTGCTGGAATAGCAGAGTATCCACAGAAGAGAAGTAATCTTCTCTAAGGCCGCCTTCTATCTCCTCTGAGCAGATATGGGGCACCGCTGTGAGGTCAATTTAAAAAACAAAGCAGTGTTGAGTCCAGTTTGTGCCCGGTTGTGGTGCCCATGAAGCCATGCTACGCCTCAAGGGCCTCGAGAGTAGCTATTCCACTTTCAGACAGAGCCTGCGTCATCCTAGGGACCAGGTTGCGCTCTCAGCTGCGTGCCTTAGGTCTGTCCCCCACAAGCCAGGATGGCAGCAGGAAGCTCCCTGCACCTTTCACAAGCTTTGAGGCTGCCATTCTTCAAGCCACTGCTCTCTACCCTCCAGTGGCCTTCGCCTGCTCAGCAATGCAACGTGCGTAGCTGGCTCATGCTTTTCTCCCATGACTACCCTGCACTCCAGCATGTGAGCAAGGCTCCAGCATACAGCTGTAGAAGGCAAACTGAGGAGGCTGATACAGGATTTGATGCCTTCAAGATGCAAAGCCAAACCCTAGGGAAGGGGTCCACCCAGACAGGGGAGGAGAACTGGTAACAAGCTGCTGGGAGTTAATTCCTTTCTGTGCTCCCAGCTGGAGGACCAGCTGATGTCCTGTAGGAGGCCAAGGTCTGCCTCACTGATGTCACCCTCCAGTCTCCTGTGCAAGGCAAGGGCTTCCATGTCCAGCACCTGCAAAATGAGGCTGCAGTCAGACAGTAGGGCACAAAGGGAAAGAGCCACTCAAAAGGGCTGAAGCCATGCCTGGTCAGGGAGGAGAGTGAGGGTGCAGTAGAAGGGAACAGAGGTCATAGGGGGCTCGAGGTCTTGGGGACTACAGATGTAATCACAGTGTCTTAGGCTGGCTACTGGTGGGTTCCCTGTGTGGGTGTACAATGCACCAGTGAACTTGGAACTGGACTCCCTCATGACGCAGGAGATGCAGATCTAGAAAGACACAAGGTTTGCATCAATGACTGGGTAAGGAGCTTGACATCCAGCCACAGACATTACATGGACTTAATTTCCAAACTGTTATTTGAGGGCTCTATGAACGTGCTGTGCTTATGAATCTAGGGAGTGAAGGCGTGTTTATGCTTCACTCGTAAACATCCGATCCTGATCATCTGGAAAGGCAGAAAAGGACTGTACTGTGTTCAGTTTATGTAGGTGGTGGTTACGTGTACGTGGCATTGCTCTGTCTATGTCAGTCTGTTTTGCCGTGCACATGAATTGTGTAAGTCTGTGTGTGTGTTTGTTTATCTGGCTCTTTGGAACGCAGCATAAGTCCCTTAATATGCACATGGGAACAGCAGCAGCCACATCCATCGGGCTGCGGTAGGACAAGCCTCCTGGGTGTGAGAGTCCACCTGATTCAGCTCTAGTGGATCTGAAAGGAGAAATCCCCTGTCTTCAGAAGTCTCCCGGGTCTGGCTGCTCCGTAACAGCATGGGGAAGGAAACCCAAAGATACTCTGCAGCAGAGCTGACAGAGGTGGATAGAGAGGCAGCACTGGCTAGGCTGTGAAGGCAATGGGGAGGGCTGGCGGCTGGACTTGCACCGCCTTATACAGAAGTGCAGGAAGGATGCAAGCTCAAAGCTTTATAAAAAAATTCTTTAGTGTTTGTTTTCTCCAGTAGGTACCATTAAAGCATCTGGGCAGGACCCTTCCCTGCAGGTCCAAGAGTGGCTTAGCTCTCCTGGCAAGCTTTTCCTTGAAGCAGCATACAGTAGCTAGCAACCATGTGGATGCTCTCGCCCTTTCCTTGGCTGTGACGTGCAGTGGCTGGGGCAGAGTCAGGGAAGGTCATGCCCAGAGAGTCTCCCACAACAAGGGCAGAGGCCCAGCTGCCCATCACTAGAGCTCTCGGGGCATCAGAAAAATCGCATTCCTCTGTGAAGGCCAGCTCGACCTAGCCCCAGAAATCTTGAGCAAATTTAAAAAACAGACTCAGGGTCCGGGGCTTAGGCAGATGGGGGCTTCTCTTCAGGGCAGCTCTCCTCTTTATCCGACAAATTCTTACTCTTCTGCAGGTCAAAGCTCTGGAAAGGAGCAGGACAAGGAAATCCTGAGAAGCATGACAGCAACAGCTACATTCTGCTGTGGTTCTTTCAAATTCGCTCTAGGGCAGTGTGGGCGCTTCAGAGGGTCACCACCTCACCCCTTCCAACCTAGACATGAGCAGCACACAAACCCCATGGAGTCACCAGCATAAGGCAAATCTGTCCATGACTGCAAAGTTTCACCCTTTGCTACAGGCTCTGCTTTTCCTGAGGGGAAAAAAAGCAGAGCTGCTAATCACTTAGGAGGAGTGCAGTAAGTAGAGCCTTTCTTACCTCCAGTTCTCGCATGACCTCGTCCATGAAATCTCCTGAATTCTGTTTGTAAGCAACTGCCAGTTTGATGGCATCATTGAAGAGCTGATGAGAAGGAGAATGCTTGTCACTCAAGTAAGAGGCACTGGGTTTCTGTAACATATGGAAACTGCTCCCACACCCCAAGAAAAAAACATTCTATAGCTACCAGGACCTCACAAGTAGCCAAACAGCTGTACTAGCCCATTTTCTGCTGTACGTGCCTACAGCATTCTCCATGTCCTTGGACTGTATAGGGGTCTCATGGATGCTGAGCCAAATAGCTATGTTTTACCTTCACTACATTGGTGCCGTCTGCAGCAGACACAAAGTAAAAGGGCAAACTGAACTTCCGGGCAAAGTTGAAGCTTTTCTGGGTCACCTTCATATCCGCTGAGGGCAAAAAAACAAGTGGTCAGTAAGACATCAGTGTAGGCAGAATGCCAACATGTGCAGGAGTAGTGGAACAGATGGAGACCAGAGCCCGACTTAGCTGTCAGGGCCTCCTCACTGCAGTACAAGGCTAGGAGAGTCCTCCCCAAAAGCTACAGGGTTTTAAAAGCAACAGCATCAGCAAATCGTTGACAAGAAGACACAAAAAGAGTTCATGTTGGTTTATCCATGGTGCTCAACTAAATTATAGATGGATTCTGATGTGCTGTAAATGAGTAATGTTTTGCAGCTTAGAACATATCTGTTCACTTGCTGTGTGGCAACTGTGAATGTTTTCCAGGCACATCCCTAAGATTTTTTTTTTGTGTGTCCACATGACCTGGACACCATGGCCAGTACTAGCCATGCCTCTCCCTCCAGTTTGGCCTTTTTAACCAGAACGCCCCACTGCCCTTATGCCATGTTACCTACATTCCCATGAGTCAAGGGCACGCTCGCAGTGCACAAATGACTCAACTGCTCTATATTTTTACTTAACAGGCAGTTAGGGCCAGCTACCCCAAGCTCAGTAGGCCACAGGCTTTATTTTAGTTTTGGAACAAATCTACTGTGTGTTTACAGGATGTGCTGACACAGCGGTGACAGCTTATAGTTTTGATAGATAGACAGCCTGTATGCCAGCACAGGAGGATGACTCCAGACAATCCGCCTTTTCTCACAGAAGCAACAGCTGAAGCAGTTCAGACTCCAAATGCTTGCCAGCGAGCACTGCCAAGGCAGCCGCTCCCCACCTCTTTGCAGGAAGCCGGATCAACTGTTTTGCAGACTGGGCCTGTGTTAAGAGCTGTGGGCTGATCGTTTCCTAGTCCGGGTAGAATCCAGCAAATGAAGGCCAGGCAGAGGACTCTCTTGGAGCAGTGTCCACTCACACATAGAACACCAAGAGCAGGATTCATCTACACAGGGTTCTGTCTGACGTGGCTGTCAATGCCAAGCCCATTTGCCTCGGGCTTCCTGGACAGTCTGTACAATCAGCCGATTCAAGGCTTGCTTGGCACATCCTATAGGAAAGGCTTTTATTACGGAAGATCTATCATGCCCTAAACCACACCACTGAACCCAATGAACTTCTGTAGACTACAGTGAGAGCCCAGACACCGTAGTCAGGTGCAGACACCCATTCACAGCTGTGATGATTTCTACCATGAATGTCAGCAAGGAAGCCCATGTCTGACACTGTACTTGATAGAGAACAGCAGGGGACTCTGGTCCTAAGGGTCTGTGTTCTTTTGTTGAGGCTGAGCAGAAAGCTGATGCGTTATGCGCTCTCACAGGATGCAGGAGACAGATCACAACCTAAGTGATAGCAATAATGAATGCCTAGCTGGCATTCCTAAGAGGAGGGAATCATCTGATCATCTGCAGAGGAAGGTGAACAATTTTGCCAGCAGGTATATTTAGACACTTTAGCACAGAGGAGCCTCATGGAAACCTGCAGGCTGAGTTAGCAAGACAAAGGCAGTTACTGACTGCATCAGGGGAAGCCACATAACAGGTTATGCTCTTTTTCCAGCAATGCATCCTGCAATTTTTGTCTAGGTACTGCTCCAGTCAGCTTTTGGGTTCTTGCTGGATGAAATGGGCAGCATGGTGAGGTCAGAATTGGAAGGACATCACTTGAATAAACTTTAAACGGATCAAATCTGTATTTTTAATTGCTAGTAAAAAAAAAAGACAAGAGCCTGTAAGACAGCATGCAAGGTCAGTAGAAGACCCAGCTATTTGTCTGGAAAAATACAGCCCTGAGGGACTAATACTCAAGAACTCATCTGCACCTAACAGAGGAATGACATTCTTTCTCAGCCAGGTCAGAAGAGAATCACATCGCAATCTTGAGAGGTCAAAAGAAGAAGATACACTCACCATCAATTTTGTTGGCCACCACAATGCAAGGAATCTCAGGGCGGAATTCTCTCAGCTCCTTGTACCAGCTGTTCAAGTTCTTGTAGGTGACTTTCCGCTGCACATCAAACACCTTCCAAAAAAGAACCAGCTATCGTGGGGCCAACAGCGGGACAGCTCCCGATCAACCCACTGCACCAAACACAAGTACAGAATCCAGAATTTTCCCAGGAGGACATCAGCTAAGGAAACCGGCCTTAGAGAAAAGGGAGACTATCCAGCAAGCCTTCAAACATGCAGCCAGCCTGTTTCTTTGCACAATGCAAGGAACAGTCCCTCATTTTCCTTTACATTCTTATTCTTTACTATGACAAGGACTCTTACCACCCATGACAGTGAACACGCACTGTCTTAGCATCTCTTCTGCTAAGGAGGGTCAGATGTGAGGCTTCTCTATTTTAACAATTAAATATCAGTGAAGTTGATGGATGTTCACAAGTGATGAGGAGTCATGGAAAGCTAGAGCAACACTACAAACCAAGAGACCTAAGCAGGTTAGGAGTCAGGAAACAACACTAATTTGAGCTAACAAATGGGAAGTACACAGTGTAGGAAAATAGAAAGGGCAGAAGACCGGAGAAGAGTGTCTTATGTAGTACCCCTGCAGAACACGTCAGAACAGTTTTGTACTACATAATCCAACAGTCACATCACAGAACAAGAAAGGAATGCCCTCTTCCTCACATCACCTCCGACAGGACTGCTTCTAAATAAGTATGTTCAGTTGTATGGACCACCTTAAGGGAAACACAGTCACAAAAGCAAGGAAATTTAGAAGACAGCAAAGCCAGGGAATATAGTAAGAGTGCTACCAGGAAAGACAGAAGAGAGCGAAACATACCCAACTACACTAGTTTTATCTGGTGAGAGAAGAAAGAACAATATAGGAAAGATTTTTAAACCACTGGAAGAGACAAGAAATATAAGGCAGCATAATCATAAAAAGTCACATACAGGCCAAGTGTCAGCTGGGACTGTTATTAGTCAAAATCCCATCAGATCACAGTGGAGACGCTACCCTTACCATGATACAAGCATGGGCCTTATGGTAATAGGATGCATGCATGCTCTGGAACCTCTCCTGTCCAGCTGTGTCCCAGAAGTCTGTAAGACACAAAACCCAAGCTTAGAATGACACAACTTTCCAAGTTCTGTTTTCCTCACAACTTAAACCCAGGACACAAAGCCCAGTCAATCTGCTCAGGTTTCACCTCACTAATATGAAACATTCCACAGTGAAGAGATTATGCAAAACTAAGACCTTTTCTTAGCTAGGCTTAGCTATGAGTTGTGCTGACACTGAACACTGCTATAAACATATTAGCAAAAGAGAAGTCATCAGTAGACATGGCTTATAAAGGACAGGAAGACAAAGCTAGTCAAAAGGGCAAAGAGTGGTAACAACATCAGGTACTTTGTCACTAGAGATGGCAACAGGAAACAAAATCTAAACGTCTTGAAACAGCTTGATTTCTGACACAGTGGTAAATAGCCAGGTGCCTGCCTTAGGAAATGTTCCATCTCCTTTTGCAGTCAGTCAAACTCTGCTCTTCCCAGGGGCACGACTTGTTCTAAAATTATGAAGGGTAAGTAAGTTAGCCTGAGACAGATGGGTCCCAGTTCATTAAGTCCCTTGTAGACTAGGTATCATGAAGCATACCTGAACAGTTATCAACATTTTAATGCTTTTTCTGTTTGTCCCCGCTCCTCTTACTGGATATATAGGCTAATCACAGATTGGGGGGGTTGGCAGGGCCCTCCGGAGATCAGCCAGTCCAACCCCCTGCTCAAGCAGGGTCACCCAGAGCAGGGGGCACAGGACAGCGTCCAGGCGGGGGCTGAGTATCTCCAGAGAAGGAGACTCCACAGCCCCCTGGGCAGCCTGGGCCAGGGCTTGGTCACCCTCAAAGTCAAGAAGTTCTTCCTCCCGTTCAACTGGAACCTCTTCTGCTTCAGTTTGTGCCCATTGCCCTGGCGCTGGGCACCACTGGGAAGAGTCTGGCTCTGTCCTTGTGACCCCCACCCTTGAGATATTTGTACGTGTTGATGAGATCCCCTCTCAGCCTTCTCTTCTCCAGGCTAAACAAGCCCAGCTCCCTCAGCCTTTCCTCGTAGGAGAGATGCTCCAGTACCCTCATCATCTTTGTAGCCTCCTCTGGACTCTCTCTAGCAGTTCCTCATCTTTCTTGACCTGGGGAGCCCAGAACTGGACACAGTCTCCAGATGGGCTCTCCCCAGGGCAGAATAGAGGGGGAGGAGAACCTCCCTCAACCTTTGTGTCTTCTTTGTCATATATATTTACACAGCTTCAACTAAGAACCACCGGATATAGTTACACTTCTGTCAGCTAGACTGAAGCATGCCACTCCACCTAAAGCCACATAAGCCACATTCCTTAGTGTTGAAGTCCTTTGCATTGGAATTCGTTTCTGCCTGGATACTGTATCAGATGTGCAGGATGGTGCCCAAAACATAGACCACTACTCATCAGACCACATTTGCATTTATTTTCGGTAGTTTTGCTTAGCTTCTAAAATTGCCTGATCCTTTTAATGTGCCATTTCAGAATCCTCACTGACAAGGAAAAAAGAGGTGCCAGTGACCACGACCTACTGAATGTCCCTAAATTAACTTCCCAAACAACATGGCAGCTGTCATGAGAGAACTTGCCATGGCTTATTGAAAAACTGCTGCTTTTATTACTAAATCCTCCAGATCTTGCCTGTCATACTCCATGTCACTACAGGACATAGGAACTTATCAACCTTAAAGTCCTTGGGAAAAACAAGATTAACAGAGTAAAGAAATACACCATATTTTAATGCAATCCTAACTCTACCACACGGAATTTGGCAATGGCCACTAAGAATAGTTCAGCAGAGCAAAAATTAAACTAGCAAGGGAAGTGGTGATTTTGCACAATTTCAAGTCTTCAGATCAAACTACCTCTCTCTACAAACCATGCTTCATGACAGGTCTTCTCTGCAAGGTAGCTTGGATGATCAGCATCATGTTCATAAAAGGTGAAGACAGGAGGCATTGTGAACCCTTGTATAACACAGGCCAGATAAATTATTTAAACTAGAGCAAGTTACTTAATAAAGCACTAAATCCATGTTCAAAGTAAGTCCCTGTCATATGAATCCATACTTTCACAAGTTGCCTTAATAGTAATTTCACTTACTGGTTTAAAAAAAACCAAACCACCTTATCTTTTATTTGAGTTTACCTAACATCAGCTGGAGTCTGTTAAATATTTCTTGCTATGCTGAAGCCTCCTTTTGTACCAAGTTCCTGTTCTCTGATGTTTTACCTTCTCCCTGCAAAGTTAACCAGACTCTCTCTTCATTAGGCCCCTTTTTACCATCTTTCAGTTGTTCTCATGGCTCTTTTCTGAAACCTTGTATTGGGTTTAAGGTTTTTGTAGGGGTGGGGTCTGCAGGGATGGCTTCTGTGAGAAGACACCTGAAGCTGACCCCATGTCAGGCAGGGACAGTTTCAGTCAGCTCCAAGAGAGACCCACCTCTGGCCAAATCACACCCAGTCAGCGACGTTGGTGATAACATATTTAAGAAGGGGTAAAAAGTGCTGTGCAGCAGCTATAGAGAGGGGAGTGAGAAAATGTGAAAGAAACAACTCTGCAGACACCAAGGTCAGTGAAGAAGGAGGGGGAGGAGGTGTTCCAGGCGCCGGAGCAGAGATTCTCCTGCAGCCTGTGGTGAAGATCATGGTGACGCAGGTGGTCCCCCTGTGTCCAGGTGTCCTCTGCCTGGAGGACCGTGGTGGAGCAGATGTCCACACTGCAGCCTGTGGAAGACCACACACCGCAGCAGGTGGATGTGCCCCGAAGGAAGCTGCAGCCCCTGGAGAGCCCCCACTGGTGCAGGCTCCTGGCAAGAACTGTGGGCTGTGGAGAGTAGTGCATGGAGGAGCAGGTTTTCTGGCATGACCTGTGGCCCATGGAAGACCCATGTGGGAGCAGTTCATTCCTGAAGGACTGTACCCCATGGAAAGGACACACAGCAGTTCTTGAAAAAATGCAGCCCACAGGAAGGACCTAAGTTGGAGAAGTTTGTGAAGGGCTGTATTCCATGGGAAGGACCCCACGCTGGAGCAGGGGAAGAATGTGAGGAGGAAGGAGCAGCAGAGGCAAAGTGTTATGAACAGAGTGCAATCCCCATTCCCTATTTCCCTGCACCCCTCGGAGGGAGGAGGAGGTAGAAGATTTAGGAGTGAAGTTGAGCCTGGGAATAAAGGAGGGATGATGGAGGGAAGGTGGTTTTAGTTTTGTTTTACTTCTCACTATCCTACTCTGCTACAATTAATTGTCAAAAATTAAATTAATTTCCCCAAGTCAAGTTTGTTTTACCCATGATGGTAACTGGTAAGTAACCTCCCTGTCCTTACCTCAACCCATGAGCTTTTTAATCATATTTTCTCCCGCTGTCCTGTTGAGAAGGGGCAGCAACAGCGTGGTTTGATGGGCACCTGGTGGTCAGCCAAGATCAACCCAGCACAAACCTCCACCATTTTTCAATGCTTTTACTGAATCACAGAAATAAGAATTAGACACGGTGTTGCTGTAGTGGTTTCAAAAAGGAGTCTTGGTGTAATGTTTCAAATTTGGAAGAGCTATAAAATCTCTGAAATTAATATTCTGGTTTTATATCCAAAGATCCAAAGATCACCTTAGCCATTTGGAATACAGCTCACATCTTTTGAAGCTCACATTCAGCTAAGCGCTGTTCATCATCTTTCTTGCCTCCCAGGATGGTTTCTGATTCTCCCTATGAACTTCTATAAAACCATATTATAAACCATCCCAGTTTACCTGCATTAGTTTATTACTGAAACCATTGTTACTAGCCAGGCTAGGAACAATGCAACCGGTAGAATAGGTGAGTGATACTTTGCTATATTACAGATATTAGTTGTTTAAGAATTGCAGCATTTCCTCACTCAAAGTGATGAAGTACACTGGTAAGACTCTGGAGAGAACCATCCCTATCTTTGTAAAACATATTTCAAATGTGAACTAACTGAACAGAATTCAGAAGAACCGTAAAGAATTACAAGAGATCTAAAAAACATGCCGTATGAGAAAAAGCAGAATAAAGTGACGTTGTTTACCCTGAAAGAGAGAAGAAATAGACTCACAGAATCACAGAATGGTTTGGGTTGGAAGGGACCTTTAAAGATCATCTAGTCCAACCCCCCCTGACATGGGCAGGGACATATTTCACTAGATCAGATTGCTCAGAGCCCCATCCAACCTGGCCTTGAACACTTCCAGGGATGGGGCATCCACAGTTTCTCTGGGCAACCTGTTCCAGTGGGTTTTTAAGTGTCACCAGCCTCAGCATAAAACATTTTTTCCTTATGTCCAATCTAAATCAGTAGATGGTGGTTTAAAACCATTGCCCCTTGTCCTGTCACTACAGGGCCTGGTAAAAAGTCTTTTTCCGTCTTTCTTATAAGCCCCCTTTAAGTATTGAAAGGCTGCAATCAGGTCTCCCCACAGCCTTCTCTTCTCCAGGCTGAACAACCCCAACTGGCTCAGCCTCTCTCCATAGCAGAGGTGTTCCAGCCCTCGGATCATTTTCATGAACCTGCTCTAACAGGTCCCTGTGTTTCTTGTACTGGGGATCCCAGAGCTGGATGCAGGGCTCCAGGTGCGGCCTCAAGCAGAGCAGAGGGGGAGAATCCCCTCCCTCGACCTGCTGGCCATGCTTCTTTTTACACAGCCCAGGATCAATTGGCTTTCTGGGCTGCAAGCACACACTGCCAGCTCCTGTCCAGTTTTTCATTCACCAAAAAAGGGGAAAGGTACAGTGTTTTTACAGTACACGTAGAAAGTGCAAACAGGAAGGGGAAAAAACTTGTTCAGTGTCCAGGAAACATAGGAAATAACTGGTTTACTTCGAATGATGAACATTTGCATGAAGTATCAAGAAAGGCTTTCTAGCATAAGAACCCTGCTACGTTGGAATAGATGGCCTAAGCAGTCTTTGTCACTGGAAGTCTTTAAATAAACACATAATATATAATATATATATTACTGAAGAGTATCATTAAGTAAAGAGTTTCTCCTGTGCAAGACGACCCCTCACAGTCCCTTCCAGAGCTGCAATACTCTGAAAACACAGAAACTGTAGCAACACAGACAGCAGTACAGAATATCAACTCAAACCACAGAATAAGGTAATGTTTTTCTTGAACTTTCATCTGTAACACACAGTGAACAATACAGTGCTGCCGGAGGCTGATTCACACAGGTTAAAGCAATGCTCCATTGGCATAAAAAAATAGAAAGTTAGCGCTTGTGGTAAAACTGAAGTTAGGGGACATTAGAGAGCATGACTGATAAACAGGTGACTTATAAAGCTAGGATGCCTGTAGTCTATCAAAAAGCCTAGCAAAGGTTGAGATAGAACAGGTGGTATTTTATTATAAGATCATACAGGCTGGACATACCCAGAGAAAGAATTTAAATATTCTGTAAACTTGAAATATAGCAATTGGTACATACACCCAAAGTAATTAAGCAATCAAAATACCCAATAAAAGGATGACCAATCATAGCAAGATTGTGTTAAAATGTATTAAAAACCCAGCAACTAAAACAGTAGATCTACTAAAGTAACCTATGGCATGAATTTTTAGAATTGGTGCTGGCAGGTAGCTAAATCCCACAGTAGACTATTTTTTAATTAGCATACGGTGTATTTCTTCTCACTTATTTACTGTACTGACAGAGTGAAGGAGTCTGCAGACAGTTTCATACTGCAGCTAGAGTGCTATAATGCCTAGCTCACAAGAAAGAGTAAGCCCATGCTCTGCTCTTCCTTCCTTTGCCCCTGCATTCCCACCTGCCCCTTTCACCAGCACTGGTGTGTATAAAGCCTCCAGGGGGAAATGTTTTAGGAAGCCAAATGAGTAGAAACACATTCACTTATTTTGTGAGTGATTAATATGCATGGTTAGCTTCCTGAAATGGCTCGACAATGGACAGGAGTAGGCCTATGAGTGAACACTGGTGGTACATAGGGGAAAAGGGCTACAACTTCCATGGGCAGCTAGCTTGGCTTCATGATAAAATTTACATCAGTTAGCTTAGTTCCATCATGATACTGAATCCTGAGCAAAAAGCACTTTGACTAACAGTGACTAACACAGATGAATCAGGATTCTTGCAGCAATTACTCTGACAGGTATTCAATTCCTTGAAAAAAACAAAGATAATCTTTAACTTAGACATCACCTTGCCTGGAAGTCAAATGTAAAAGCCTTCTGGCATAGATGAAGAACCTAATAACTGAACAGTGATCTGGCGTGGTAGATGAGGGGGCAGTAGTGGCTATTGTCTACTTAGACTTCAGTAAGGCTTTTGGCACCGTCTCCCATAAGAGTCTCATAGAGAAGCTGTTGATGTATGGGCTGGATGAGCAGACAGTGAGGTGGACTGAAAACTGGCTGAATGGCCAGCCGAGAGGGTGGGGATCAGTGGCATGATGTCTAGTTGCAGGCCAGCCGTGTACCCCAGGGGTCAGACATAAGAGGTTTCAGTTGAATATGAGGAAAAACTTCTTTACTTTGAGGGTGATGGAGCACTGGAACAGGCTTCCCAGGGGGGTTGTGGAGTCTCCTTCTCTGGAGATATTCAAAGCCCACCTGGATGAAGTCCTGTGTAACATGCTCTAGGAGAACCTGCTTTAGCAGGGGGGTTGGACTAGATGATCTCCCGAAGTCCCTCCCAACCCTTGCAATTCTGTGATTCTGTGTAATACTGGGTCCAGTCCTGTTCAACATCTTCATTAGTGATCTGGATGATAGGGCAGATTATACCCTCAGCAAGCTTGCAGATGACACAAAACTGGGAGAAGCTACTGATACACCAGAGGGTTGTGCTGCCATCCAGAGGGGACCCGGACAGGCTGGAGAAATGGGCTGACAGGAACCTCATGAAGTTCAACAAGGAGAAGCGCAAAGTCCTCCACGTGGGGAGGAACAACCCCATAGCACCAGTTTATGCTGGCGATCACCCAGCTGGAAAGCAGCTTTGCAGAGGTGGCCCTGGGGGTCCTGGCTGACACCAAGCTGACTGGGAGGCAGCAATGTGCCCTTGCCACAAAGGCGGCTAATGGTATCCTGGGCTGCATTAGGCAAAGTATTCCTTCACCTCTACTCAGCACTGGTAAGGCCACACCTGGAGCACTGTGTCCAGTTCTGCACTCCTGAGTATGGGAGAGACAGGGACATCTGGAGAGAGTCTGACAAAGAGCCACAAAGATGATTAAGGGACACGAGCATCTCTCCTGTAAGGAATGGCTGAGAGCGCTGGGACTCTTTAGCCTAGCAAAGAGGAGGCTTGGGGGGATCTCATCAATGACTATAAATACCTGAAGGAAGACTGTAAAGAAGACAGAGCCAGGCTCTTTCCAGTAGTGCCCAGTGACACAACCAGAGGCAATAGGCACCAACTGAAACAGAGGAGGTTCCCTCTGAACATCAGGAAACGCTTTTCCCACTGCGAGAGTGACTGAGCACTGGCACAGGCTGCCCAGAGAGGTTGTGGAGTCTCCCTCCTTGGAGATACTGAAAATTCGTCTAGACATTGTCCTGGGCAACTGACTCCAGATGGCCCTGCTCGAACAAGGGGTTAGACAGGATGACCTCTAGAGGTCCCTTCCAATCTCAACCATTCTGTGATTCTATGATCCCTTCATTTCCCCATTTCCCTGCCTACAAACCACTGTTTGGCATAACCTGGCCCACCGCAAGGAACTCCCCTGCCATTTTTCTGGGTCCATATACTGCTGCTTATGCCAACAGCACCGTCGCTGTTTCCCTCTCTGCACATAGCCAGCATCATCCTGCCCCCGGGGCCCCTGGGGCCCACAGAACACGTAGTAGGGCGCTCCCCACTTACCCACGGAGACTGTCTGCCCGTCCACTCGAGCGCGGTGCTTGTAGAGCGTCAGGGCGAAGGTGGAGAGCTGCTGGGGGCGGCTGCGCCCGTGTTAAGGAGCCGACGGAGGAGCACGTCCCCCGACTCCGCAGCGACCGCAGGCGCCAGGCCGGCGTCCCCTCCCCTGGCTGGGCCCGCCGCAGTTCCCCGGGCCGGGCTGCCCGCCGCTCGCTCGCCCCGGCCGCGCCTCCCGCTACGCTCCGCCAGGCCGGGCCGACACCCGCGCAGGCCCGGGAACACGGACGGGAACTAAGGGGGCGCTGGCGGCGCACTGCAAGGATACAAGCCGTCGAGCAGGAACCTCTCCAGCAGCCTGCGGAAAGAGCACCACACCGCCGTTAGGCCGCGGGACCGAGCCGCCCCTCCCCCGGGGAACCGGCCGGGCGGCGGCGTGCCCGCGCGGCCACGCACTTGGACTTGCCCACGGCGCTGTCGCCCAGGCAGATGATCTTCACGGTCTCCTCAGCGCCGGCCGCGGCCTCATCCCGGGCCTGCTCCGCCGCCGCCGCATCCGCCATGGCACCGCGTCCCCGCTGCTACGCGACACGGCGGGCCCCGCCTCAGGCCCCGCCCCGCCCCGGGCCCCGCCTCCACGCAGAGAGCACCTCCCCTAAGGCCCCGCCCCGCCTCAGGCCGACCACGCCTCATCTCAGGCCCCGCCTCCGCTCAGGGCCCGCCCCGCCCCAGGGCCCGCCCCGCCCCCCGCCCCGCCCCTATCAGGCCCCGCCTCGCCTCAGACCACGCCCCATATCAGGCCCCGCCTCCCCTCAGGCCCCGCCTCACGGCCGCTCCATGCGCCACGAAGCGCTCTGCCCCGCCCTTCCCGCCCTTGTTAGTGCGTCACGCGCGCGACTTCCTGCCCCGCGCGCCGTCACCAGTGCGACTCCGCCCGGCCGGGTGGGCGCCATGGCGGCTGTGGGACGCTCCGGGCGGCCGCTGCAGCTGACGCTGGCGCTGCTGAAGCCGGACGCTGTGGCCCACCCGCTGATGCTAGAGGTGAGGGTGGGCGGACCGGCCCGCTCCGCCGGCGCCGCCCCGGCTGACCCGGCCCGGCCTGGCCTGGCCTGGCCTGTCGGTCCGGCCCGGTACGTCCTGGCGGTGCGCGTCGCCCGTCCAGCCGCTCCGCCTCTGCCCGCAGGCCGTACACGAAACGATTCTCAGCAACCGGTTCCTCATCGTGCGCGCCAAGAAGCTGCGCTGCGGACGGGAGGAGAGCCGCCGCTTCTACCGGGAGCATGCGGGTAGGCGGGCCGGGGCTCCCGGGCGGGCGAGGCTGCCGCTGCCGCCAGAAGCGCGTGGGCAGGCGCTGCGGGCGGAGGAGCGTGGCCGCTGGAGAGGGCCGGTGCCGGCGGATGGTGCGTGTGACTCGCGTCGTCTTTCTCCCGCAGGACGGTTCTTCTACCAGCGGCTGGTGGAGTTCATGGCCAGGTACCTGCTGTGCCCGCAGCAGAGCTGCCTGGGGCGTGAGGAGGAAGCTCGCTTCGTGTTGCAGGTGGACCCTTGTCTTGGCTGAGAAATGCTTCTGCATCTGGAGGGGTCCACCTCAGCATGGGATGCCTCCTCATCAGGAGGTGGTGCTTGTGGTGTACTGAGGGGGAAGGCCCTGGGCTCAGGGGTGGAGAAATGTCAAGAACTAGCTCTGCTGTGACAACAGGAGTACTTGGTGGGGTGGCATCCCCAAGGCTTGTGGGTGTCATTGCCTAGGAGGAGGTCATTTATGCAAATGCTTTGCTTCTGAGCCGTGGTGTCAGTGTCTAGGTCTGTATTCCCTCCCAGAATGCCCTGCACGGCAGTTGCACTTCCTTGCTTCTTTGCACTTGCTGTATTTATAAAAATGAAGGAGCTATTACCTTTTGTAACCTTACCTACTAATGCTCTTCCCTGGTCCTTTTCTCAGTGGCCCCATGTGGGCTTATATCTTGGCCCATGAGAATGCTGTCCCCTTCTGGAGATCCCTTATGGGGCCCACCAAAGTATTCCGAGCCCGAAACAGCGTCCCAGACTCCATCCGAGGAGCTTATGGCCTCACTGACACCAGGAATACCACTCATGGCTCAGGTAGACCTGTCCTTGGCTGAGTGTTGGGTAAAGACTGGAGCTCGGGGAGGTGTGAATGATAGTATTTTGTCTGCCTTTGCTTGCTTTCCATTCTGGGATTCAGAGTTAATGATTTGCTTGCTCATGCAGCAAGCAGTCACGCCTATCCTGGTGTGACTGAGCCTGATGCTTTTCTTCACGTCTTCTGCCCTTCCGCTGGGAACATAGAACATATTTGCGGTGCCAGACTGGCATCTCTCATATTTTCCTCTGTTTTCTAACAGATTCACCAGCATCAGCCAGCAGAGAAATTGCCTTCTTCTTCCCGGAGTTCAATGAACAGCTCTGGTACCAGCAGGAAGAGCCACGTCTGCGCTGTGGGCAGGTGTATTACAACGCAGAGGAGCGTGTCCACTGTGTGTTCAGGGATGAAGAAACAGAGTTGACCTGAGTTAACCAGGGGTATGGTTTGCTGAGCTGGAATTAGCTGCTAGGCACACTGCTTGGGTCAGCCCCATAACAAGACATAGAGCCATGGCATTTCTTAAGGAGCGTGGGGGAGGGAAAGACGTAATGCACATTATGTTGTGCTACCTGGGATTGTGTTATTCGCGCAGCATACAGGTGCTGGGGCATTTTTGGAAAAACTTCTCAAGCAGCAGTACTCCAAACTGATACAGAGGTCTAACTATGCAGTTCACTGGTCCCTTGTGTTTATTCGGATATGAGCAGTACAGGTGAGTTCACCAAAGGGCTAGGTGGAAAGGAGGTTGCTAGTTCTGGTTAGGATATGATTGATTTTGCTGATAGTAGGCTTCAGGTTCTTAATATTTGCTCTGTTCCCACAGTCTCTTAAGGAGAAAAGAGGAGGAAAAGAATATGAAAAAAGGAGCAGTAAGCAAGGCAATATTAACTCTCCTGTTCTTGCTTGCCTGGATCCAAGCTGAGGAAAAAAGGTTGTCTTCAGTTTTGTATCATGATTTGTATCTTAAGCATCTGGTGGAGGGCACAGTTCAAAGCCATTCTGAAGAGAAAAGCAGCATATCCTACTGGTTCATTTTGGTCTGGGCTACCAAGACTGCAGCAGAACTTCAAGGGGAAGCTGCAGAAAGTTGTGGAGTAGTCCGGTGCCTGTGAAGGATCTTCTGTTTTGCGCTTTTTGGATTGACTGGGGCATGAGATCAGTAGTTCTGATGAAACTGGACAGTGGCTATTAGAGCTATGGATTTCTTGAATCCATAATAAAAGACCAGAAAAGTTAATTTGAATGCTGGTACACAGAGGCTGTACAATTTCTGCCAGGAGCTCTTTACATTAAGCCTGTAGCAAAATGCCTAATGGCAACTGAAAGACTTCATTGCCTATAGAAGCATTGAAGCACTGAGTTCCATATTCTTTGTAAATTTTATGGACAAAGTCACTTAATTATCCAAATAATTGATGAAATTATTATACAGTGGTGCATGAGGAATTGGTTTTGAGGTATGATGCAAGATTTTAACATGCTTATTCATGTTTTCCTGTTCGATACATTTGAAGATCTGTTCCCGTATGAGTTTCAACGTGTTTAAACTGTGCCCCTAGTAGCTTCTTGCAGTGTTCATTTTTTTTAGTTAAGGTGCCATGTTTTACTGAGCAAACTTCTTTTGGATAGTTTCAAATGCACTGTGTTGGTGAAGGGCTTTGAACGTTGTATCATGCAGATGTGGTTGTCCTGCTTCTGGACCCAAGCAAGCCCATGAAGCAAACGTGGAGCGTTATGTAGGCATGAGTACAGTCTGTCATGTTTTTTCTTGCCTGTACTTCCACCTTACTGAGCCCAAGGTTAAGTTTGGTTAGTAAGTCCAAGTCTACCCCCTACCTAACCTGTCTTGGGCATAAGGTGAGAGATTGTTAATTTTCTGTGATATGGAGAAAACAGTCATGGCCTTTTTTTTCCCCTGCAGTTTGATGTTCCTATTACTCTTTGGTCTTCCTGTTCCATATATACGGAGTTTAGGTTCTTGAAGACTGAAATGCTTGGAGCTAATGGAAAGCTTTGGCTTCAATTCCTAATAAGCCGGGATATTAATGGGCCGTGATGCAAGTACAGACAGACTGAAGTACAGCAGTGTCTCCTGGCATTAACTTTTTCCATTACTGAGAATGGAGCTGCATATGACTTTCAATGGCAAATTGGACCTTTTGCAAAAGAGACTTGCTTTAGAGCCAGTCCTGTGACACAGGTAATAAAAATGTCTCACAATCATCTGTCTCAGATTTGCTGTTAGAAGGCTTACACCACCTCATGGAGGGAGGCATTTACAAGCAGCAGGTGAAGGGCAGGCGCGGCAGCTGCAGTTTGCTGCATGTAGCTGTGGTGTACTGGAGGTGTCTCAGCTATAACAGCTGATTCTGGAGAATCTTTGCACCAGCAGCTTCTTAGTGGCTTATTTCTCTCCAGTGTTGATGTAGGAAATAGCATGGCGAGCAAATGCAGTCCAGTGGTTCATTTACTATTGTTTTGAATCTGCTGGTACTGTCCACCTCTGCAACCTCCTGTGGCAGCCAGTTTCAAAAGTGTATTAAAAAAAAGTACTTATTTTTGTCTGTTTTAATCTGATCCACTACTATTTCCTCTTCCTAGTGCTGCTGGATTTCATGGAATCAGAATAGTTTAGGTTGGAAGAGCCCTTTAGAGGTCATCTAGACCAACACCCCCTGCAGTGAGCAGGGACATCTTCAACTGTATTGGATTGCTCAGAGCCTTGTCACAACCTGACCTTGAATGTTTCCAGGGATGGGGCATCTACCACCTCTCTGGGCAACCTGTTCCTGATTTGGGGAATAGCAGTTCTGTGTTCATCATAACCCCTGCCTTTGTGATTTACTATAGTTAAACTCTACCTCTAGCCTTCAAGCACTGATCCAGATCTTTTTGTACTCCAAGAACATGGGCTCACTACGATATGTTTAGTTCAGACTCCGACAAGATGCTATTGCCTTCTACCATGTGCTTTGAACTTCCATGAGGTCCCATTCTCAAACTCTTCCCCAAGGCCTGCTTCTCTGCCTCTTTTTTTCCTTCCCAGCTAAGGAAAATGGTAGAGAGTTGGGAAAAGCTGATAGACAGATGTTGAAATCTTCATTGTCTCCAGCCCCTGAAGTCTTTTTGCTTATATGTTCACAAGTAACACTGGAATATAAATTGCTGGGAATCTTCCATTGTGGACCAGGTACATCACTGGGTGACTCCTCAGGTACGTGATGGTAGTGGCAGCTTTCACTTCTGGGATGTGGTGGTTTGATCCTGGCTGGATGCCAGGGGCCCACCAAAGCCGCTCCATCAGTCCCCTCTTTAACTGGACAGAGGAGAGAAAAGTCAATCAAAGGGCTCGTGGGTCAAGATATGGACAGGGAGAGATCATTTGTCAGTTACCATCACGGGCAAAACAGACTCAACTTGATAATTTATTATCAATCAAAATCAGAGAAGGAGAGGATAAAAACTGCTGAATTTTCAAACACCTTCCCCCCATTCTTCCTTTCTTCCTGGGCTCAACTTCACTCCCAGTTTCTCTACCTATTCCTTCCCCAGCGGTGCAGGGGGATGGGAATGGGGGTTGGGGTCAGTTCATCACACATTGTCTCTGCCGCTCTTCTTCCTCGGGAGAGTACCCTTCCCCTGCTCCAGAGTGGGGTCCCTCTCACGGCAGACAGTCCTCTACAGACTTCTCCAATGTGAGTCCTTCCCATGGGCTACAGTTCTTCACAAACTGCTCCAGCCTGGATCCATAATTTCCATGGGGTGCAGTTCCTCAGGAGCAGACTACTCCAGCATGGGTCCCCCGTGGGGGTCACAAGTTCTGCCAGCAAACCTGCCTCGGCATGGGCTCCTCCCCCATGGGTCCACAAAGTCTTGCCAGGAACCTGATCCAGCGCAGGCTTCCCATGGGGTCACAGCCTCCTTTCTTTGGGCATCCACCTGCTCCAGTGTGGGGTCCTCCCCGGGCTGCAGGTGGGGATTGCTCCCCCATGGACCTCCATGGGCTGCAGGGGGACAGCCTGCCTCACCATGGTCTTCATCACAGGCTACAGGGGAATCTCTGCTCTGGCACCTAGAGCACCTCCTCCCCCTCCTTCTTCACTGACCTTGGTGTCTGCAGGGCTGTTTTCTCTCACATCCTCTGACTTGACTTCTCTCTCTTCTCTTCAGCAGGGTTTTTTTTCTTCTTCAATATGTTATCCCAGAGGTGCTTCCACCATCACTGATTGGCTTGGCCTTGGCCAGCGGCAGGCACAGGGAAAACTTCTGGCAGCTTCTCACAGAAGCCACCACTGTAGCCCGCCCCCCCACCAAGACCTTGCTATACAAACCCAATACAGGGGATAATGAGTTGGTCCCCACCAGAACTTTATAACCCTCTGTAAAAATGATGACACCAAACTAAGTCCACTTGACACCAAGCTGATACCATCCTTGAGTGAAGGGATGCCATCTAGAAGGACCTTGACAGGCCTGATAAGTGGGCCCATGCAAACCTCATGAGGTTCAACAAGGCCAAGTGCAAGGTCCTGTACCTGGGTTGGGGCAATCCCAATCCATACAGACTGGAGGATGGATGCATTGAGAGCAGCCCTGTGTAGAAGGATGTGGGGGATACTGATGGATGAAAACCTGGTTGTGAGCTGGCAATGTGTACTTGCAGCCCAGAAAGCCAGTTGATTCTGGGCTGCATAACAAGAAGTGTGGCCAGCAGATCAAGGGAGGTGATTTTGCCCCACTTCTGCTCTGGTGAGACCCCACGTGGAGCACTGCATCCAGCTCTGGGATCCTCAGTACAAGAAAGACATAGACTTGTTGGAGCAGGTCCAGAGGAGGGGCCACAAAAACAATCAAGAACACCTCTGATGTGGAGAAAGGCTGACAGGGTTGGGGTGGTTCATCCTGGAGAAGAGAAAGCTCTGGGGAGGCCTTATTGCGGCCTTGCAATACTTAAAGTGGGCTTATAAGAAAGATGGGTACAGATTATTTTAGTAGGGCCTGTTGCAATAGGACAAGGGCTAATGGGTTTAAACTAAAAGAGGGTAGATTCAGACTAGATACAAGGCAGAAGTTTTTTTTACAGTGAGGGTGGTGAAACACTGGAACAGGTTGCCCAGAGAAGCTGTGGATGCCCCATCCCTGGAAGTGTTCAAGGCCAGGTTGGATGGGGCTCTGAGCAATCTGATCTAGTGAAAGATGTCCCTGCCCATAGCAGGGGGGTTGGACTGGATGACATTTAAAGGTCCCTTCCAACCCAGACCGTTCTGTGACTCTATAAAAAACCAAATCATTCCAACCCTGACTTTCATACTGCGCTAAGCATGGAAATGGCCAGGCTAGCCCAAAGCCTGGCGTGCAGCAGACGTACATGCTGCAGGGAGTCTCCCCTGCTGACAGGACCCGGACTCACCTCAGACAGAGGGGTACACCAGGACAGAGACTGAAATAAATGCAGTGGGCACAGGACTGCTCACATATCGTCCTCCTGTCTGTTTTTCTCTGCAGAATGTTTTCCAGGTCTTGAGGCTGCAGTCTCAGCTTGTGCTATGTCAGCGGGCACCAAGTATCTGTGTCCTTGTGTGAAATGTTGCATGCGGGGCTAAGGTCCAGTGGTGAGTTGCCTTAACAGAGCCTGTTAGAAGTGTATAAAGAAGGATTTATTGTCCTAGAGGCATGTGCCAGAACACAAATGAAGCATCCAGTGTGGAAAGATACCCAATAGTTTCCACCTTGCACCATGGTTAGTCTCTATTTCTTATAGGAAGCCTTTTCTTTGAAAAAAAAAATCCTAATGTCTTGGGATTTTTTATCCTCAGCAAAGGGACTCCTCTTTCTTTTCTGCAGTTAGAAGGGAATGAACCCATTCTGCCACTTCTTTTGTTCAAAATTAATGGAGCTGTTGTGTTCCTCTCTTAGCGCTCTGATCGGAGGAATGATGTTTGTAGGTCCACACATAGGGACAGAGAACTGAATTCTGACAACTTTATTTCGTGTTTATTTGACAGTTTTCATACACTTCTGTGGGCTCCTGTCCCTCCACATGATGCACTTCTACAGTGTGATGTGTTTTCAGTAAAGCAGTTGGGAGTGGTCAAAAGGCAATTGAACATTAGGAACGATGACTGGGACCACACTGCAGAGGCTCATGCATATCCCAGCACCACTCGACTCACTGTGGCAGCAAGTGGACATCTGTTGTCACCCCAGCCTTCTGATACCCAGCATCATCTCACTTCAGCACGTAATAACTTGGTTTCCTAGCTATTTGCTCTGGATTTCATCATTTTTTCTGTTGTTTTACTGACAGGTTTGAAGAATGTATGGGCTGGTGAGATGCCTGTTCCTTCACAGAAGCCACATAGATATGTCCAATCCACAGCTTGGTGCAATTCTGGCAGTGTAACTGATGGTTGGCACTGTAGAAAGAGTCACTGAGGGCATGGCAGTTACCCTCAGAATCTAAGACTGCACTGTGTTAATACCTTGGTACTTTCAGTACTGAGGTGGGTTGAATCTCTTTGGCACACAGTTCTCCCTGAACAGTGTTACTTCTATTTTGCCTCCTTTCTCAGGCACCTCTGTTTTTACCAGGTCCTTGTCTTTACAATACGAAAACAACAGACCTGGTATAAGTCCAAAGCCATGAAATCTTTGCCATCTGATAACTTCCTTCTATTTAGCACTGTAAAGTAAGATGCGTCTTTATAAGGAAGACAAGTGGTTCATACAGCTAGATCTAAAGAGACAAATCTCGTCTTTTATTGTAAGTGGCATTTTACTTCGCCACAGTCCTGGAAAGAGCTGGACACCAGCTACTGAGAAAAGGATAGATCAAATGCAGAAAGGGAAATACTAAATAGCAACAAGGCCCCTGATGTGGCTATGGTCTGAGTTATGGCCACACGGGGAGGAAGGAGAGGACTGACCTGCCACTCAGGTACCCACGTGCGCCTCCATGCATCCTCTGCAGCAGTGCTCTACTGCAGGAACACCCTGGAGTTCTTGCCCATGGTGTACAGGCTCCATGTGTGCCACATGTACCTGAGTCACAGAATCATAGAAAGCTGGAGGTTGGAAAAGGGACCTCTAAAAATTGTCTAGTCCAAAATCCCGCCTCAAAGCAGGGTCCCCTAGAGCAGGTTTCTCAGGACCTTGTTTTATTACCCTTACAGTAAAAAAAAAAAAAGTTTTCTTATGTTTAAGTGAAATTTCTAGTATTTCAGTTTGTGCCTGTTGCCTCTTGTCTATTCACTGGATACCACTGGTTTTCACTACTGCCTCACATCAGGTATTTATAGGCATTGATAAACCCCTCTGAGCCTCCTCTATCAAGGCTAAACAGTCCCAGCTCTCAGCCTCTCTTCTCCTTTATATCAGGTGCTTAAATCTCTTAATCATATTCATGCTGGACTCCAGTTTTGCCCAGGCTTTCTTGTATTGGAGAGCCTAGAACTGGTCACAGTACTCTAGATGTGGTCTCACCAGTGCCGAGTAGAGGGGAACAGATTTCCCTTGACCTGCTGGCAATGCTCTTGCTAATGCAGCTGAGGATGCTGTTGGCCTTCTTTGCCACAAAGGTTCATTGCCGGCTCATGGTTAGCTTGCTGCCCATCAGGACACCCAGGTACTTCTTCGTAAAGTTGCTCTGGCCCCCCCAGTTGAGTGTCGGCACATGGAATTATTCCCATCCAGGCCAGCCCAGGAACAAACTATGCCAGAGCAGGGACACCTCTGAGGAACTGCAGCCTGTGGTGGACCCACATTGGAGCAGGTACTCCCCTGAGGGGACTGCAGCCCATGGTGTGCCATGGCTGCACAGAGGAAACAAGAAGCAAAGAGCAGTAGAAGAAAAAAAGTAAGAAACAATGAGAGGCAAAAGCAAACAAAACACTCCTGTGCTTCCCATCACCTCACCAAAGGTATTGGAAGGAACTGAGCATAACATGCAGGGACAGCAAGGGGAGCTAAGATGAGGAAGCGGGGAGAAAAGGTGTTGGACTGAAGCTGAGCCTGGGAAAGGGGAGGGAAGTTGTTTCCCTAAGTGTTTCTTTAATTATTTGTCATCTTGTATTTTTCCTCAATATCTGAATCAGTAATTAAAAGTTTGTGTTAATTGGCACTAAATTAAGTTAAATTCCTCAAGCTGAGATTGTTTTGCCCATGATAGCAGGGATTAAGGTCCAGGCCTGAGCTGAAATGGAGCTCTTGGGCCCATGGGCAGAGTGTGGGTGAAGGTCCTGGGTGAGACTGGTCAGGCACCTTAAGATGTATCAGTGCCCTCAGGCCCTCACACTTTTTGCCTTTCTCCCTCCTTTTGGGATTCTGAACTACTCCATCCTGTGGTCACTGCATCTAAGGTTACCCTCAGACTTTACATGCCTGACCAGTTCTTGTGAGTACCGTGTCCGGCAGTGTCTCCCCAGATCCAGAAACCTCCAGGACTGCTTGTGCCCTGCCTGCCAGTGGAAGTGGTGCACACCTGCATACCTGCAAAATAGCCTTGCAAATGCTGGATGTTGGAAGCAGACTCCAGGGATGCTCAGAGTGTCTCAGGCCTGGCACCAGTTTCCAGAGGGACCATGAGTCTGAGCTGTCCCAGCCTGACAGGTTGGGCAAATTGCCCCAAAACCACTAGTCAGTCTCCATCAATGGAAGAGCACAGAATGAGTAGTGTAGGTGAGTCTGTATCATCTTTGTGCCACACTGTGTATGACTCTAAACAGGCCAAGAAATCGGTGCTGGTGTCCCCGTTGAATTCTGGCTAGCAAATCAGCAGCACTGTCTTTCCCTGTAAAACCTTTCTTAAGGGCCTGTGCTGTGCTCCCTCTGTTTGCTTGAGGCATGTTACATCCTGACCTCCAGTGTTGCCACAAGCAGTCTTGCTAAATTCCTCCAACAGTAAATCAAATTTGTATCTAAAACTGTAAAACATAAACGTCTATGAAAAATTCTTGCCCAGCTTTATATTGTGAGATGTCTCCCCGGGTGCTTGGATCAGAGAGCATGGCCCTAGCCAATGTGCTTTTGCTGCAGCACCTCCTGTGGTACCCGCTCCAGCCATGTAGCTGTGACCTGGCTCACATCAGTCACGGAGCAGATCTTGCACAAAACAGGGACATATTTCTCCCTATGCACCCATCCCACAGAGGGATCAGGAGCCTGTAGCTCCCAGTAAAAGCCAGGGATATCAGACTGCACTTCATACCTGTAGCAATCTGTCATACCTATCTGGCATGGCTGTAGTATACACACGTGTAGATACACTGCCTCGGAGCAGAGGGGGAACTGTTTTGGCAAGAAGGCACAACCGGTGTTACAAACGGCTGTGGAACTTCAGCTTTGTATCTCCTGTTGCAATAAGTTATGTTTTCCATGAAGTTCACTGTCATTCAGGTATTTCAAATTGACTGCTAAAGCACTGTTAAATTATTTACCTTTTCCTCCTTTTAATAATTCAACAGCCTTGTGTGTATTTTTTTGTCTAGAGTGTGAATGTTTCAAAGATGGGAAGTCTATACAGAACAAAGACATTCTCCGTGTCTCGGTCTGCTCCTTCTACATGATGATGCAATTGATTACAGCAGATGTAAACAGCTTCAGAGTTACTGGATGAGTGACTGCCTCAAACTTTTAATAGCCCACTTTGTGCCTTGTTTACAAGTCTCACAAAAACATGCTAGGTGAGGAAGTGAGGTGCTCTAGGCCTTTAGTAATTGGCACTGAAACCCTGGTGGTGTTTTCTCTGTGGAGAGCAGTCTCTGGGGAGCGGGTACCAAGCGGACAAACTGGAAACGAGAAAACTTCTCTCTCAAACTTTAGCCTTCTATTTAAAGCATCTTGTTTAAAGTGCACTAATTGGCCCCTGGGGCAGATTTGACGCCCAGGCCTGGGCAAGGCCTGGGTGAGAAGCCTTGGAGGGCTGGCTCTGTGCAGCAGGAGGATGGAGCTGGCCATCGGAAGAGGGAGGAGAGGAGATGGGGCAGCAGGGGCCACAGCTGTCCAGGAAGTACCAGGTAGCAATTGTCTGGCAAAGGTGCTGATCGGTGGTGACAGAAAAGCCTTTCCTTCTTGCTTTCTGAGTAGAAGTTGGCCAGGAAGAAACAGTGACCCTGGGGCTGCTGCCAGGACCCCACTTTCCATTTTCCAGGTGTTAGACCTGCCCCAAGCCCCTGCAACGCAAGGATGATACCACAGGGTAACAAGTCACTTTACATTGCATGATCATGGTGTTTGAGTTTGTGTGTGCTGTTAACCTGTGACAAACTCAAGTAAATCAGGTCAGCTTTGTCCAGTTTCGTAGCTGGATCATACAGGTGCAACCCTCGTTGCCTTTTTTTTCTGAAGTAGGAACACAAGTGGTCACTTAAACTGAGTAACAGCTTGAGGCAATGCAATTTCCATCAGCCAAAAAATCTCATTGTCAAGTGTTAGGGAAAAAAAAAAGTCAGACTAACCCATTACCACTCCCACAAGCTGCAGTGTGAGGGTTTTGTCCTATCTTTGGTAGACCAAAATGGAAATGCCAAATTTTGATTATTCTTGTTTCTTACCTGGTCTGGATAACAAGCAACTCCAGCAACTTACCTGCAAAAAAGATTTCCCAAAGGAAACTCTTTCCCTGAGGAAATCTGTGGGAAAAAAGCCCCTGAAATATTGTTCTTACAAAAGCTGATGAGAATTTCATTCCAGAAGTCAGACTTGTGCTAGTGGAAAGGAGCCCCTGGTCCAAGCCCTGCTCAGAGCAGGACCCATTAGCACAGGTTGCTCAGGGCTGTGGCCAGGTGAGTGCTGAGTGTCTCCAAGGACGGAGAGTCCATGGCCTCCCAGGACTTTGATCCAGTGCCTGAAGGATTTTTTCCCTGATGTCCAGTGAGGATGTCTCCTGTTACAGCTTGTGCCTGTTGCCTCTTCTCGTCACCATGCAACTGTGAGAAGAGTCTCTATCCATCATCTCTCCCCACTCCCATTAGACAGCTGCAGACTACAGTAAGGTCTCTCTTTTGCCTTCTCCTTTCTAGGCTGAACAAAGCAGTCTTGGCCTTTCCTTTTCCATACTGTGCTTCAACCCCAACCACCTCTAAGACCTCCACAGGTCCTACCTGAATATGGCAACGTCTGGCTGGAACAAGGGAGCTGGAAGCTCAGGACACTTGACTGTATTGATGTCATAGTAAACCAGGGTGTTTTACTGTAATCTCTATTAAATAAACCCGAGTGTTACAACTGCCATATTTGTAAGAAGATCATACAGAATGTTGCCCATGGAGATTTTTTAAAGGGATGTTCAGAGGAAAAAGCGAACACACAAGCCTGAGCTACATTTTGTATTAAATCTGTTTGAACTACTGTTTGTGTGACATCTTCAATGGACAGTAGAGTTTCAGTACCATCAAAACTGCGTCAGTGACAGTCAAAATCGCTGAGGGAAAAAACAGAGCTCAAGCCCATTGCAGCCAGCAGGGAGAAACATTGCCATTAACAAACGACCAAGCTCGTGAGCCAGGTGTGGCTGCAGAAAGCCAGGACAGATGATGTTGCCTAGTCAGTAGAAGTATGTGCAGAAAATGCAGGATGAAAAGTGCATTCAGCTTGGATGTGTCAAAGCAACAGCAACATTAGTGAAAGCAGTGGTGCAAAACTGTCTGGATCATCAGGTTTAGAGCGTGGTGTTAACAGGTCATGCTCTACCTGGAGGCCAGTGGCAAGCAGAGCGTCACAGGTATCTGTCCTGGGACCTGCCCTCTTTGACATCTTCATTAGTGATGTGAAAGAGATGAGAGAGTGCACTCTTTTCAAATTTGTGGGTAATACCAAATCAAGGGGACCAGTTAATATGCTCAAGGGCAGGGCTGCCATCCAGAGGCACCTGGACAGACTGGAAGAATGACCCAGAAGAAACCCCATGAAATTCAATGAGGACAAATGCCAGGTCCTGCACCTGGGAATAAGACAGTCTAGGGATGCCTGGCCAGGTAGAAGAGGCCCTAGGGTCCCTTGGTGGGCAGAAAGCCAGACATGAGTGAGCTGTGTGCCCTGGCAGCAAAGGTGGCCGACAGCATCCTGGGCTGTGTGAACAGAACCAAAGAGAGTAAAATAAGGCAAGTAGTTATGGCCCTCAGTACTTCTGAGATCATATCCAGGCACTGCATCCGGAGCTGGGTTCCTTGAAACAAGAAATACACTGACAAACTCGGAATAGTTCGGTGGAGAGCCACCAAGATGTTCAGGACTGGAGCACTGCGCTGTGAGCAGATGCTGAGGGAGCTGGGTTGTTGAGCCTGCAGAAGGAACGGCTTTGCAGGGGACCAGATAGCAGCGTTCCAGTACCCGTGGGGAGGTTATCAAGAAAACAATGCCAGGCTCATCACAACAGGGCATGCAGGAAGGATGAGAGGCAGCAGGCAAAATTCAGACAGGAGGTTTCACATATATAGAGTCATAGATTATTCTCAGTTGGAAGGGACCACGAGGATCATTGAGTCCACCTCTTGACTCCGCACAGTGCAACCTAAAAGTTAAACTATATATATAAGCGTTGTCCAAATGCTTCTTGAACACTGACAGGCTTGGAGCCACGATCATTTCCCTGGGAGCTTGTTCAAGTGCTTGACCACCCTCTAGCGAAGAACTTTTCCCTAATATGCAATCTGAACTTCCCCCAATACAGCTTTAAGCCATTCCCTCATGTTTTATCATTAGACATCAGAGATAAATCAGCATCTCCCTCTCCGCTCCCCTTCATGAGGACGTTGTAGACAGCAATGAGGTCACCTCAGTCTCCTCTAAGCTGAACAAACCTAGTATCCTCACCTGCTCCTCATAAGTCATGCCTTCTAGTTCTTTCATCATCTTTGATGCATTCCTTTGGACGCATTCCATTATTTCTATATCCTTCTTACATGGTGGAGCCCAAAACCACACACAGTACTTGAGGTACAGTTAAGTATACTGGGACAATCACTTCTTTCAACCAGCTAGCTGTACTGTGCCTAATGCCCCCCAGGGTATGGTTGGCCTTTTTGGCCTCCAGGGCACATTGTTGAGTCATGTTGAGCTTATCATCAACCAAAACTGGCAGAGGTTTCAGAGTTGGAAGTTCAAGAGGTTTCCCTCTGCCTGGATGTAAGGAACAGCAGTCACTCTGAGGATCATAAAGTAGTGGAGCAAGGTCTCAGAGAGGCTGTGGGATCTCTGACCTTAGAAGTTTTCCAGACCTGACTGGATACAGCCCGGAGCAGCTTTGTCTGACCACAGAGCTGGCTGTGCTTTGGGTAGTGGTTGGATCCATCAAGCAGATTCCTGCTACCCTGCACACCATGAAATGTGCTGTTTTCCTTGCCTCTTTGTCCAAAGGAAGCCTTTGTGCCTATGTGGAGACCTTTAACAGTGAGCCAACAGTAGTGCTGTAGTAAGCTGCGATACAAGCCATGGTGGGTTGTGCTTGAGAAAGAATCCTTGAGCTGGAAGAATGCGTCTCTCAAAACAAGTAGGGAAATGTGACTTGGGGAAGTTCCCGGTTTTACCAAGTACACTTGTTTTTCGGAAACTGCAACACTTCTGCTTGGAGAAGGTAAGGGCCCTGCACCCAGTTAAGAGTCTGATTTCCAGAAGTGCTGAGTACTTACAGGAGCTGATCCTGATCCTTGTGGTTACACACCCAAATTTAGGCATCTCGTTTAAAAAACAACTCCCTTAACACTTCACAAATTCATGGAGATTTGATTTCTCACTGGACCCCAAGGCTAGATTTTATATGCCTCAGTAGACCAGAGGAGGATACAAATGTTGATATTTCTTCTCATATAGCCTGTCCTGAAGACATTATCACAGAAAATGGACATGGATTACCAGAATTGAACACCAAGTTTCTGGCATCTGGCAAGATTTCAGTAAGTTTTAATATTTGTGCCAAGTGTTGATGGTCTCAGCAAAGCTCTATTTCAAATATCAGTGTTGGAGGGGGTTTCTCCGTGTGCTACCAGCATGTGCCTTCATTTAAAATCCTGGGAGAGTAGCTGGGTTGTGTTGGAATGCCGTGCCACTCAGTTTCTGTATGAAACAAGGAAATGTTCATCATTGCCACAGGAGAAAGGTGTAATTTTGTAAACTCAGAGCAAATGGCTGTCAGGAAGTCCTGTTATCATGGTCCTTCTACCCTGTCAGCCCAGCTTCCCTGAAAATTTGCTCTTAGACATGTAGGGTTCATAACTACTGCTGCTCATCTTCTACAACCTCAGGCGTCCTCTCTGACACAAGTTTTCCCCTCACTGAGGTAGTAGCTCCTTATAGTGTCTATGCTGAATTTCCACACAAGGTGTTCCTTCCCGTGTAAGGTTGTTGCCTCCACTTTCCCTGCTTTCTGAGTGATGTTACTGCTCAGCTCCTCAACTCTTGAAATTTCAGACAGAGCTTATTATAGGATCAGCTCCTATTGCCTGATCAACAGGAAACAGAGGTTGCAAAAAGATTGCAATAAAGCAATGCTGTATTCCTGCTGCAGAAACAGTGATGTCTCAGTCCTGAGCTCCAGATTCGCTCCCTGTTGCAGTCTTCACATTTTCTGGGTTTTCCACTTTACATTTCCATGGCACTACGTGGCAAACTCCAGCCAAACCTGCTGTTTCTATCAGGAAGGGCTCCAGGCTCAGAGCAGGCAGCATTCACCCCATGCAAGTCCGCATAATCCTGCTGCCTCGCTCTTCAAGCACTCGCAGGACCCTACTTGGTGACTTAACTAAGGCCAGTCAGAGCTGCTGCCAGATCACAGTCCCACCATGGCCATGTTCTCTCCTGGTCCCCTGGACCACACTCTCCGCTCCGGAGAGCCCTGCACAGCCTGGGCCAGGTGGCCATGGTTATTGTAGATGATGGGAGCATGGATGTGGTACAGATGCCACGCAGTCACCTTATGGCTGTGTTGCTGCAAGTGTGGCCAGTGGCCAGCCCTCCTCATTGCTGCCTATCTGCTGGTATTGGCCAGTGTAGGCAGCTCATAGCCCTGTAACAGATAAAACGGGGTCATAAACAAGGACTTAGGGCACAGGGACAGCAGCTCTCAGCCTCCCCAGCCAGCCACCCTCCAACGGCCCAGGGTGCCTGGCACGGTCAGTTGTGCTGCAGCGCAGGCACGTCACGAGCTGCCACAGAGCTGGAGCAGGAGACCAGGGCTAGAGAGCTCTGGCTGGTCTGCTCTTGGCACAGCCTGGAGCAGAACAGGAGACCAAGATGGGCCCTGTGCCAGGAGGGTTTTGTTCTGTGGGCTCAGATCCCACTTGTGCAGGCTGATTGGGGGAATGCTCCTCTGCTCATTGTTCCTGCCACTGAACAAGAACTTCCTCTGAAAGCCTCTCCCCCAGGGCCCTCGCAGGGTTAAAAGCCTCTCCTCCACTTGCAAACCTCGAGGACACACAGGCTTTTCCTCATGCAGGTAAGACAAACTGGACAGCATCTGGAGACATTGCTAGTCTTTCCCTCTTACCAAGCACTGGATGGCTGTTTGTTCTTGGACATGGAGGTAAGGGAGGGCTGGGAGGGCAGGAGTGCTGCCCGTGGTGGGGCAGGGCCCCACTCGTGGCGGAACCATCACAGGGGTCCCTATTGACACACTACTGGGGGGGCACACCCAGTACTGGCACCCAGGGCTCCTGGGTGGTCTGGGCATGCAAGCAGGCTGTGGCTGCTGGTGATGCCTCAAACAAAACAAACCAGTCCTTTTTCAAGAGAAGTTAATCCTGCATTACTGCCAGCTTCCCCAGTCCAGCCATCACCTCAGACTGGGACTGGACCATACCCAAGGCTCAGGACCTTACGTCCCATGGCTGTATGCTCCAAGCTATCTGGTCTGCTCACCTGAGTGCAAATGGGATGTGGTGGCTTGTGAGGAAAGCCACATCCTCCTGCAGGAGCAGCAGGCTTCCCTGGGTGGGCACAGAGCACATCTGGCCTCCTGTAGGAGGAAGGGTGACATAAACACACCCCAAAATGCTGGAGCTATGCAGAAGTGCACAGTGGCGACATAAGGCACCCCACTTCAGGGACTGCACCAGAGCTGAGCTGGGTCTCAGACTAGTCCATCGCCATCGCACTGGTCAGGGCGATTCCTTCTCCCAAGGGGAATGACAGAAACCAGCTGCCACCCTAGCACTGATAGCAGCAGTGCTCCCTCATTGGGACTTCTCCAGCCTTTCTGGACTGGTCAGCAGTGGGCAAAGGTGTAGCTGCACTGGGAAATGCTTGGTAAGTCATTAGTTAACATGAGAAATCGCCTGCAGTGCAAGTGAAAGAGGGAGACGGAGGAAAGGAGCTGAGGCAAGGTGGAGACTCTTTCAAGGCTTATTCCTGTGCAGTATTTTGTTGTGTACGGGATGTCTAAGGACAAAGGGTTTAAATCTGGCATTTCTTGTCATGTGGCTGTGTTCACTGACTGCTACATTGCTCCGAACCATGATGAAAAATTAGGGTCATGCCTCTGCACGGCTCCTACAGCTGTACTGTAGCCCTGTAGCCTGAATTTGGCAGCATGGAAAGAGCATCATCTGCAGCTCTCCGGAATTCATTGTCCTTCCTGCAGTGGAGCTAACAATTCCCCTCTGCTGCTGCTGCAGGTAAGATCACCTACATGTCGTAGCTGTGTACCTACATCGAACTGAGGGCTCACTGGTAGCATGTGATGGGCTCACCCACCTCTTGCTCACCTGCTCTTATTTCCAAGTGTTGAGCCCCAGTTCAGAGCATAAACAAGTGACTAACCCCTACACACCTAACCTCCTACTATGAAATTTATTCTTATTTTTATCACTCTGCTTCCTAGTCCATTCTGGTCCCCTATTCCTCCCATGTAACAGGCAGACCCCCACCTTCACTGGTGCCAGCTTCACCGTAACTTGGCAGCAGACTCTTGCCCCTGGCTAACAGGTTGGTAGTAAAAGCATCCCACAAGGTCCTGGACAGAGCCTTCCCCTCTCACGCCTACACCATGGAGGCACTTCTGCCCTAACAAAAACCACCAACTGCCTTTGCCTTAGTGCTATGAAAGTTCACACATAGGTAATTTTGAATTTATGCAGATCATCGTGCACATTATGCAGCTTTGCAGACAGGGACAGCTGGGGACAGGAGCTTATTCCTGATGCGGTTTCTCCCAGCTCTTGTCCCTCTCGGGCCCCTGCTCCTGGCTGCAACGCGGGGCCAAACAAGTCAGGCTGTTCTTGCATCAAAATGCACAGGGCTTTGGCTGGGGGCTGGCTGGAGGAAGAGCAGTGGTCTGAGATTTCCACAATATTGGATGATGATACAGTCCTTATGTACTTGTCCAATATATGCAAAAATAGTAATTAAAAAAAAAAAAAGCTATTAAAGAATATATTGACCTGGGAGACTGCTGGAGAGCTTGGCCAGGCAGTGATGTCTCAGCCTTGTAGCAACCACGTCCAAGATTCCAAAGAAGAATTAATCTTTTGACTGAAAGTTTTCCTCTCAATATTGAAATAAAAAAAAATGAAAAAATGAAGAGTAAAAGAGAAATTAATCAGGACTTAGCTCTTCTTCTACTTAGCAAACACTGGTACTCATCACAGTGCACAAGTAGAAGCAAGGAGAAAATACTGTTGGAATAGATCGATATGGAAGAGAAAGACCTGAAAGTTCCGAATGAGATAGAGCTGACACCCGAGCAATTCCAACAGGAAAGAAGCACACGATTCTTAACAGCACTTTGACAGTTTCTTGCAGTAAGTACCTATAAGAAAGAAACTCCCAACAGAAACAATGAATTCTCCATTGCTCAGCATTTTAAAATCATGACTGAAATGTAGATACATGCTTTGGACAGAGAAATTAAAAATAGATAAATGGGTGCAAAGCAAGGGTACCAACCTGAAATGTAACTGTGTGTTTTTAATCTTGTGAGGAGATGTGACAATTGACCTCAGTTGCTAAAACCACATCTATGAAGAGGAAGGGAATGCTTTCTTCTTTTTTATTTTTGTCATATTCATTTTGGTCTTATATAGTGGCAATGGGCCCCTGCATAGCCATCAGGTGACATCTTTAATGTTCAGCAAATGGAACTTTACATGAACGGATAGCTCGTCTGGGAACGCTGCTGAATCTTGACCACAGGAGCTTTGTCAGCTCTCTGTAAGGAAAAGCTGCTCACAGCTGCCCTGTACAAGGCAGGCCTTTCTTTGAAGTGTACCATTTCCAAGTCAAAATAGCAGGGAACTAAATCCTTGAGTTCAGTGATGTGCAGTCCTCCCTTGCTCCCCAGCCATATCCCAGTGCTGTCAGCGAGACCCTGCCCAGAGGCCAGCACTGGTCCCACCACAGCTCCAGGCAAACGTCTGCTCAGTGATGGCCAGTACACTGGCCAGTTACCTTATTCTTTGATTCGGGAATAGTTTAGAGTCCTAACATCTACTGAGGCAATCAAATGGAGCCAAAGAAAAAGCTGCATAGGGAGAACAGGATTTTATTATGCAGAGCCCCAAGGTCATGCGTGGTGCCCCAAGATGCCCTGTATTGCCATGCAGCCGCAGTCTGCCCTGGTGCTCTCCAGCCCTGTTTGCCCCCTTAGTGTCATATATGTCAGCCTAACCCTCTCTCAGTTGTTTTCCTCACCCAGCAGCCCCTGGTTTCAGACTGGCTGAGTGCAGCATGCGCCCATGCTGAGTGCTGGCTGGGACAGATCTGCATCCCAAGACAAGGTGACTGCAGGCGGTTTTTAACCTCTCTCAGCCCCGTTTCTTCAGCAGCCTCACAGAGACTGCTGCTCCAGGCCATATTTGCACACCAAAGCACCTGGCCTACATCTGCTGGGCTTCATGGCACTGGCGTGGTGCGCAGCAGCAGCCCTGGCCACAAGCATCCAGCAAGCACCACCTTCAACAGCCCTTGGCTGAGGTTTATGAGCAATAACTGCTTCCCCATGCCTCGTCCATCATGTGGACGTGGTCATCGTAGCTTCGCATGCTGGTAAGCAAAACCCTTCTGTCAGGATGACAATTGAAATAAGATGATGGAAGACAGGTCAGGAGGCCCGGGCCAGTGGAGATCCCTGATGGCTTAAATTTGCCTGTGGCTCAACAGACGCCGTGTGGCGAGTCACCCTCAGTTGGAACCTGTGCTTTTTTAAGTGCTGGTTATGACAGAGCAAAGCACCCAAAAAATGGCAGAACAGAAGACAGGATAAAGAAAAAAAAACTTAACTGGTGTAGGGTGATGCCTCATCCCCAACCCAGCAGCTGGGGAAGAGCAAACTTAGTGGCTGTGGCACCTAAGGAATGATGCAACCATGTCCAGGGGGCAGGGAAGCATGTACTTGCCTTAAGTGCAACCAGGAGGAAAAGAGAGACACCCTTGGTATACTCATAAAGACAGGGGGTTGGGCTGGCAGGAGAACCCAGGAGGTGTGAGTTAGTCTAGATGCATGCCATTCTTGGTTTCTTCTGTGTGATTCTCCTGCAGCCAGGTATCCAACATTGAATGGCAGCTCTCTGGACTCTAAAATCCTAGTATCCGTGAAATCCCAACATGTGAAGCTTTCAACCACTGTGCAGATAGGACCAAAGCCATCCTACCAATGAAACCCTTGACTCATGGGTGGTTGTGGTCCAGTCTCCTGGCTCACAATCACCTCCTCCTCCTCACAGTGCTTGTTTCTGCCCACAGACCAACCCAACTAGTCCCATGGCAAGCGAGAACCATACTCATGTGACGGAGTTCATGCTCCTGGGCTTTTCCCATGGCCAGCCCTTCTTCTTTATTCTTTTCCTGGCCATTTACCTGGCCACGCTGCTGGGGAACTCTGTAATGCTCTCCCTCGTGTCCCTGGATCCCCATCTCCAGAGCCCCATGTATTTCTTCCTCAGTCACCTGTCCTGCTTGGACATTTGCTATTCGTCAGTGACGGTGCCCAAGATCCTGGCAAATGCCCTGCGCCCGCAGGCGACCATCTCCTACCGTGGGTGCCTGGCACAGATGTTCTTCCTGATGGGGTGTGCAGGGGCCGAGTGTGCACTCCTGGCTGTCATGGCCTATGACCGCTACGCAGCCATATGCCAGCCCCTGCGCTACGCCCATGCCATGAACCGGGGCGTCTGTGCGGTGGCAGCTGCTGGCTGCTGGCTCTGGGGGATGCTGGACTCGGCCGTGCACACCCTCCTGGCCTCCAGGCTCTCCTTCTGCGGGGCTGCCCAGCTCCAGCACATCTTCTGTGACGTCCCCCCACTGCTGAGGGCTGCGTGCAGCAACACCCACCCCAGCGAAGTGGCACTCCATGCTGCCAGCGTCTTTGTGGGCCTCAGCCCCTTCCTGCTTGTCGTCGTCTCCTACCTCCGCATCCTGGCCACTGTCCTCAGGATGCCCGTGGCCACCAGCCGGCACAAGGCCTTCTCCACATGCTCTGCCCACCTGCTTGTGGTCATCCTGTACTTTGTGACGGCCAATCTGAACTACAACCGGCCCAGCTCCGGCTACTCCCCGGCATCCGACATATTGGTCTCCGCACTGTACTGCATCGTCACCCCCATGCTGAACCCCCTCATCTACAGCCTCCGCAACCAGGAGGTGCAGGGGGCCCTGAGGAAGGCTGTGTGGGGACGGGGCACACCAGACTCCCCAGGCAGCAATGCATGAGCAACACCAGGGCTGCAACAGAGTGCTGATGTGGCACAGAGCAGCATCGCCCGTCTGTGGGAAATCTTCGATGGCAGCAGTGGGCTCAGGGCTCCCTGTCCAGGCAGTGGCTGCTTGTGGCACATTGCCATCACTTGTCCCACCCTCATCACATCACTGATGGCAGAATGGCAAAAGCAATTTGGGAACAAAGCTACAGTTCCAGGATTATGGCTTTACTTTGCAAGTGTCATGTGCTGAGTCAGTGCGGGACCTGTTGCAGCCTCGCTGCTACCAGGGAATGCTGTAAAAGGCAATTTCATGTGGTACCAGAAACGTGCTGACCCTGAGCAAGGCCATGAGCTCTGCCTCGGGGCTGCCCAAGGTGCTGAGCCAGGCCCTGCACAGGACAAGGGGCAGTGTCTTGGACTGCAAAATCTGGCTGCTGCAAAGGGGCTGTCACACCGTCCTCCTGCCACACGTGCTTTGGCACTGAGTCTGATTGTCTGCTGGGTTTCTCCAGGCTGCCATGAAAGCTCTGTAGCACTTTGTACGTTAGCACAGCAGCCAGCACTTTAAACAGGCCACCCATTATTCTCAGTGCTTTGGTCAAACAGCAAATTATCAGCACTGAGTTGTGAGCTGGCATTGCTTAAACCCTCAGCAGAAATTCTTGCTTTGCTTTATAGCCATGAAAAAATCAAAATGCAGCTGTTGTGAGTGGTGCGGCCATGGACAATAGTGGCCGAGGGCTGGCTGGTGACGGGGGGCAGCCAGCTTTGTCCAGCTGCCACCACCTCAGCTTAACCTCTTCTTGCAGGGGCTCTGCAACTGGGTCCAAGCTCAAACGATTGCATGGGTGTTGGGGCAATCCCACTGCTGCCCAAATCTGCAGGCAGGCACGCAAGGGCCAGCAGTGTCCAATGCCATGGCAGAAGCCAGGAGCAGCCAACCACCAGCGCAAGGGTCTGCATGGGGAGAGAAGCTGGCACAGGCTGCGCATGCAGGTGCCTGCCGGCAGCCACACGCCTGCAGCCACAGCAGCATTTCTGCAGCTGTGCCATAGAGGGGCATGTTGGCTGGAAGGGGCCAAAACATGCTCATCCATAATTCAGTTACCAAGAGATACCCAGCAAAGTCCAGTCTGTTCCCAAAGAAACCTACTGGAGAGTCAGAGAATGGGCCTATGAGGCGTACAGCCTGTTGGGAGCCGTTTGCTAGTTCTTCTTGGTGCACAATACACAGATTTTATTCTTCAGGGAAAAAAACGTTTCTGTAACCCATGTGTTGGGATGGCCTGTTGTGTGTACACAAACAGGTTGCAAGCCTCTCAGCCAGCTCTATGTGCTACGCACCCTTCTTGACTGTAAAAAATTATTGGAACACCCACAGTTCAGAGTCTCATTAGGACACATAAGACAATCTGTGACAGTGAGGCCCATTCTGGAGAGCCCCCTGGAAAGGCACATCAGGAAATGAAGGGTGAACTGCATGAGGAAAAAAATACTGGGGAAGTTATTTAAGAGGAAAAAAACAAACCAAAACCCCACAAACCAGAAACTTCCATAAAATTTGCATTAAAATTGACAATTTCTAACCTGAATCACGTCTTTCCCATAATGGATAGACACAGATCATGATTTTTCTCATACCGAACACTGGGCAGGGGTGCTCTTCTACCTTCCAGATAGTACAGCCTTGTTCAAGTGCAGGATAGTCCAGAACCAACCTGTGAGCTGGGCTGAACTCTAAGGGTGGGACCCTCTGCACCCCCGCTGTTGGGAGCTGGCACTGCACTGGGGCGCTCCTGCAGCTTCTCTCATGCTGCACTACTACAGCGTGTCCCCGATTTATTCCTGTTGTGATGGTACTTGCATGCCACAAAGGAAAAACAACCAACTCCTACAGTGGCATCTTGAGCATCTAGCCTGGAATATACTGGTTCAAGGGAGGGCTTCAGTTTGCACTGGGTTGTTACTGAAAACTGCTTTAAACATTAAACATAAAAAATTTCCTCTTGTCCTGCTTCCTACCTGCTCAACCTTCTCCCACCTGTGATGAAGGAGGGCTAGAACCAGGGGCCCTTTTCACTGTGCAAGGAACTGAGCCCAACAGACAGGGCACACATGCTGTCACAGAACAACTGGGATGCAATGTCAGGCCAGAACAGAAGCAGTTTATTACTACAGCTCTAAGGGAAAGCACAGCGCAGCAGTGAGAGACGCTGCTTATATCAACTCTGCCCAAATGGGGCAGTTACAACCTTCATGTACCTTTAGGTTATGCCAGACTGTGTCAGATAAGCAGGATATTATAAACAGCAATAGCATTCTTCGGAGGAGGAGGCTCTAGCCAGCACAGCCTTTAACAAATAATTCACTCCTTTGTTAATTAAATTGGCGAGACCATTACCTGCAAATACTTCTTAACTAGTGAGTCCTGCAAAGGCCTTTGAGGCATTAACTATTTCACTGCCACACTGGGGAGGCCTGAGATCAGCACAGAGACTCCCCAATAGTAGAGAACAGGCTGAGCCAAACAGGGGATGGGGGAACCTACCTTTAGCACTGACTGAGGCTAGAGACAAGCTATGGGACGGCTCTTCCCGTCTCACCTGCATGAATATGCTTATATATACTGTCAGAGCAGTTAACAGGAAAAATGGAGCGCTCTTAAAAATATTCCACTGCCTGTATCAAGCAGCACTTACTGTGATTGATTTGCTAGTTTGAAAGGATTTCCCCAGCACAACATTCCTCTGATGGGCTGCCTGGATGAGGACCAAGACAGTTACTAACATACTCTTTGTTAAGTGAAGCCTTTCAGTATTTTTCTTTTACTCCAAGACAGATTTTCCAGAATAATTTTTTTCAGAAAATAATCTAATTTTTACCTTCATTTTTCAAGGTTTACCCCAGAAATGACACATCTCCCAACAGTGTTCTTGGCACACAGAGGAAAACCTTAGCAAGACCATCCTACACTTTCACTGAGCCAGCACACACGTCTCCTGTTTAATGGAACAGCTCACTACAGCCAAGTGTGTGTCCGTATGCAGGAGAAGTCAGTGTTGTTCACTGTGACGGTCAAATGTTCCCAGGCTCCAGCCCTGAGATCTGCCCAGATAGACCAGGTTTGTATTTCTCTACCCTGTGCTGCAAACATGGTTCATCCTGCAAGTGGAAACCCTTCTTGGGAACAAAGGCAAGTTTGGTCTTCACAATGTGCTTTTCCTTGACCCCTGGGTAGGATGAGATTCAGGGCCACAGCACCTTAAAAAGCTCCCATAGCTCATGTCCCTTCTGCCTTGACTGGATTAGAGTTGGTGTTTCTCTTCTGTGAATTTCCCTGTTGGGAACAGGAATGGACACGCTTGTCCTGCAAGCTTGCTGATTGATATGTGGGACAGCATAGGTAGAAAAGACGTCTTACTTCGCACTCATATGCCCTTAAACCATCCCACCTTAAACCATCTGGTAGTGGATGGGAACCAAAGTGCTCCTGGGCACAAGCCGAAACTTTCCCTCAGACACTGCCAGCTTGCTCCTTGGTATTTCTTGCATGTAGACACGGCAGGCCAAATTAAGCTAATAATATGTAAAAGGCTGAAGCAGAAAGAGGCAAAAGTTTGGAAGGCATCAGCTTGGACAATGCTGGTTTCACTGCAGAAGCTTCACGTAATTTGCTGGGAAGAGGCCCACTTTTCCCCGGCACTGCCCCCGCCACCAGCCTTCATCTACCATCTCGATGTGTGTGATTGTGTCATCAGGATCAAAAGAAATCTCATCATCTCCATCTGCAAAAATTGTTCAGAAAAGATACTCACAATGCAAAGATAACCCCCGAGAGAGCTGGTTTTACATCCCTCCTCCCACCCCCAGGAGAATACAGAACAAGCATTCTGATAACCCTCAGAGTTCATCTCATTCAACCCCCATCAAACAGCACAGATAAAGCAAGACTTCACAGATGAAAGACGAAGTTTCTGTGGTCCCAAGTCAGGTCTCATTCTGCTTTCCAAATGGAAGAAATTTTAACCACCAAGTTGAAATCTTTTCACCACTGCTGACGGTGTAAGCCACCCACCTCCCTGCAACACTGCCCCAGACAGTTCCCAGTGCCTGTCCCCACAGCCCGGATGGCAGACCCACCTCCTTGGTAATCATAGAGAGCCACTGCACAGGTCCCAGGGATCTCCACCTCATAAACATTGTCCGTTTCCCCTACAGAAGACAGGATGGGCAGATGAGAAAGACGTTGAAAGCAGACAATGTAGATCTGGTCAGTGCCACCCTCCACCCAGCTGTCAGCCTTGGGGTGAACCACATCCAAACCCTATCAACAGGGAGAGGTGTACCATGGATGAAAGCAAGGAGAGAGGCAGGGTCCTGATGCTTCATGTTCCTCTCCCAAGAAAAAGGCTGGACATGACTCCAGCCTCTCCACTTACCATCTCCAGTACCAGTGAAGCTGTGACAGGAACATCAACAGCAGCCCATGCCGTTTGCTTATGTGCTTGGAGGAAGACTACCCTGCACTCCTCACACTCAGGAGACACCACCAGATCAGGTCTCATGGTTTGCTCAGGCTGAGTTAAGAGGATACCCCCAAGGCCTCCATGCAGCACTGGCAGTGCCTTGCCAGGAAACAGTACACGAACAGCATCAGTCCAGGTCCAGCTTCTTCAGAACCTACAGCAGCCCTCTGGTCCTCCTGCCTGAGTCCTGCTCCAGCAGAGATACCTGCTGCCTGGCCCAGCATCCTATGCAGCTGATATTGCACATTGGAGCTGGGCAAGGGAGTGGGAGATGACCGAGTCTCCATAATCATGGGCTGCTACCCTGACCACAGTAGACTTCAAGATACAAATTCCCTCTGGAGTCTGTCACATACATCCAGTGAGGTGAGCGGGCAGATACAAGCTCCCCAAGACATGGGCTCTTCCATCAGTACTTACCCAGGTGGGGCTGGGGCTGGCTGGGCTCCTCAGGAAGGATCTCCTCGTAGTCCTCACCTCCATCTTCTCCCTGGTCATAGATGGCATCCAGCTTTTCCAAGGGTGCTGGCAGCTCCTCATAGTCAGCACCTGCACTGGTACTGTCACAGTAGTCGGAGGGCTCTGGCAGCTCCTCATAGTCTCCACCAACATCCAAACTTTCACTGTAGATGGGCTGATCCTGGCTGGGGATCTTGCACAGCTCTTCGCCCAGATCTGCTGGCCTTGGTGGTAAAGTGGGTGGTGTTTCCTCATCCTCCCTTTTTGCCTCCTGCCATGAAGTGAGAAAGTGACAGCAAAGTCACCTGCAAAGCATCAACTGCAGGCAACTCTCCCATGGCTGCACAGCACCCAACACAAGCGAGCCTGCTCCACTGCAGGTGCCTTTAGTGCTACCATGAAACAAATGGAGAATCACTCTCTGCACAATGGAGAAACACCTCAGCCATTAGGTGTGTGCTGAACTGGCACCTGGGGTTGCTGTGAAGACCTTCAGGGCTCATGTATTTGAACCTCTGTCACATACTTGGCTACAGCTCACTGTACTGCCACGGCACTGACCCACTCCAGGAGCCTGTCTCATGGTGTCAGGTGCTGTGCAGCCATGTCCCATCACCATCCCAAAGTTTCCCCCCTCACTCCTTCCAAAGCTTCTCCCACGCTGTGGCTGCACCCCATTTCTTCCTGCAGGGCTGTCTGTAAAGCATGGCCCCCTCTCAGGCACAAGTCCCCCTGCCTGCTCCCCTTCCTGGCTCTTCCCAGCCCGCCTTGGCACCTCTTTTCCTCGTGACACAGGCCTGTCTCGCTCAACGCTCCCAGGCGCCCTTGCTGGCACGGTGGCAGGGGCTGCTTCTCTGTGGTCCTTCTCTCTCTGTGGGATGTCCTGCTGGAGAAAAGTCACCAGGTCTCCTCAGTCCCTTTGAAGGAGGTCCAGAGCAATGTCTGTTCCCATTCCCAACAGAGCAACTCTCAGTCTTCCTCCAGCTGAAATCTGTTCCAGCTCCCATAAACCTCCCCTAGCGACTGGACAGGACCTAGCCTGTAATGACTATGGGGTCTGCAGAAAGTGGCCTCAGGGAGGGAATGTATCTGGGAGCGCTTTATTGGTGAAACCTTATCTGCACACTGAATGCAGAACAGCACGATGTAGAAGGAGGTCCTGTAAACATAAGGGTTTGGGTGCAACCCAGTTGCAATCTGAATGCAGACTGCTGGGATGGCCATACTGGGGAGGTGTGATTGCACAGTGTTTGCCAGGCACTAGAGGCAAGAAGGAGCCTAGGCCAAAGCAAGGGGGGGGTCATGGCTGGGCACATCCTGCTCTGTGTGCCAAAAGAGAAAATCTGGTGACAGCTGTGAAGTTCAGTGGCAGTCCCTGGCAGTTGCAGGGAAGCAGTTTAGGCAAGAGGTTACCATAAAGATGTAGGAGGACATAGAGATGCATGGCCCTGAGGAAAAGTTTGCTTCACAAGCCTTGGAGGATGTGGCAAGATGGCCATGGCTCACCTTCCGTCGAGCCGCCTGGCACTCCCGAGCTTGCCGCCTCACCCGGTCCTCCTCCGCCTGCCTTCTGCTCTCCTCCTCTGCTGACTTAGCCATGTTTTCAAACCGTGACCGCAGGCTGCTGGTGCCACTGGAAGCTCCTGTGGAGAAAACAGTTGATCAAGCCTGCCCAGTGGCTCCCTTCCACCATCCCAAGCATCCAGAAGAAACCCAGACCTCTGTCTCTCCCAGAGGAACTTGCAGTTCAGCCCCCTTCTCCTGCCACTCAACACAAGTTAAATCCACATCCCACCACAGCACATGCCTGCCAGCGTGCTGCCACAGAGGGATCATGAGGCCCACAGCTTCCCACCAAGCCCCGGGTTGGTAGTCAGTTCTCACCTGCCTCCACTGGTCTTGTTTTCTCATACGAGGAAGTGGGAGCTGCCATCTCATTAAAGCCAGCGGCACTCTGCAAGAGGAAGTGAATGAAGTTTCCAGCTTGTTAGGCGAGGCCAGTGCTGAGCTCCCCTGCTGGGTCTGGGTCTGGCTACTGGCAACCGGCAACCGCAAGCTTTGTTCCCAGCTGTGTCTGTCCTCACCTGTACAACTGCCACGGCCCTGTGGAGGCCACTGGCTGCAGCCCTGCTCTCCTGATGCCTCCCTGCACTGTGGGAATGCCTGCTGCCCTCCAGCCCAAGGCAAGGGCTGCTCCTGTGAGAGGGGAGGCACTCCGAGCGCTGAAAAGGCTGCAGGGGGTCGAGTGGAGGAGGCTGCACAGTGACAGGATGACTGCTGCACGGGACAGCAAGGTTGGGCATTCGAGGCAGAAGCACTCACTGGTAACCTAGCAAAGAGCTGAGTGGATGCCTGGCAGCCTACCGCTTCCTGAGGTCTAGGGACCTGATGCATCCATGCCCTGCACTCCCAGTGGAATGAGGCATGGAAGCACCTCCCTATTGGAATGCACAGCTGCAGCTGCCTAACCCTGAAAAACACGTGTCCCTTTGGCAGGTCGTCGCCTGCAGTATGTGTATACAGCAGCACAGGCTGGAAAGCATCAAAGTGAAAACCTGTGTGAACATCTGACCTATCGCTGGCGTTATGAGGTGTGAAGAGATGGCTAAACTGGTGGGGCTTAGCCACCATGGGGTGTTTGCAGCAAAAAGGAAGTGAGATAGAGGGGGTTTATCTACTTTCATGAGAAAACTATTTCATACAAGAAGGAAACTGCAGGTAGGCTCCAGCTTTCAGACTAATTCAGCTACATTGAGGATTCTGCCTGCAGGTGTCACCAATGGGCTGGGTGGCCAAGTTCCTGCTACAGTAAGTGGAGCCTAGAGAGCAGCTCTGCTCTCCTTAAGGAAAACACACCTGAGCAGGCAAACAGCACTGCAGGCTCAGAACCAGGTCTACACAGACCATGGGCAGAGACTTGGACATGTTGTTTATATGACAGCATTTAAATTTAGGAGTCTTAGTGTGAGAGCTGAATCCTACGCCGAGTATTCAAAACTTTATCAAAGGAGCCTGGTGGTATATTATGCTCTACTCTGGAGCAATGAAATAATCCCAGTGCCTGAAAACCAGACAATCAATTACATGCCCAAATATCCTTATTTTTTACCATCTTTGATTATGCTTCAATATTCTGAAAATGCACAAACCCATGTTTCACTTTGAGCTGATCAAGAACAGTTTATCCCCCCTCTGCATCCTGCTCCTCAAATGACCCACAGCCCTGACTTTTGCACAAGTGTTCATCTGACTTCGCATGCCTTCTTCTGCCATATGCATGACGCTTTGCCTTTTGACAATGCACCTCCATTTGCTGTTGTTAAATTCATAGACCATGCTAATCTCGTGCACGGGCAGGATGCCATTCCCACTCTGCTGCTGGTCCAGCCTGCACATGCAGCATGGAAAGGAACATGCTGGATTGCTACAGGTGTGTGTTTATGTCCTTCCTTGGCTCAGGGCCCTGCATAAAGGTTCTCACTTGCTTCCTCCAGCTCCTGAGTATGGCGATGTTGGTATTGTACCAGGCACAACACTGTGCCATTAGCACTGTGCCCAACAACAGAAAAAGTATGGTTCAAGGAAGGGGTACCCTCGCTTCCCCCTCCAAATGCCCCAAAGCCCCACCATCATCCAGGTTTCTCATCTTTTAGGTTATCCCCATCCATGCAGATCATCATCCACTGGCAAGACCCCACCCCCCCGAACAAGCTTGCAGGGTCACCTGCCAAAGCGCAGTGTTAACTCAAGTGCCTGCAACAGTCTGCATTTTGACTGCAGATGAGCTTTTGCCTGGTTTCACCCCAGACACAAAACTTGAACCAGCAAACTGGATGACCTCTTCTCATGCAAGGTTGATCCCTGCCAATCCCATCCTTGCTGGGTTTTTTGACTAGGCCCTGGCCTGAGATTTAGCTAACTGAACAGACCATAAGAAACTCTTGGACAGGACAGAGAAACCTGCAGAAGGTAACAAGTAACGGAGAAGCTGGTGAGTTACAGACAGCACCACGAGGAATGGCCAGATTTCACCATTAGTTAAGGCAGTGTGATATGGGGTCAGTCACTCATACAGAGCCGTGCCAGCTGCTGAGTAGCATAAGAGGGTAAGGAACCAGATACCACAGAGGCCATAGATCTGCGCCAGATACTGGAGAGACCGGGTTGCAAGCTGGCAACTGGAGGAACCAAAGATTCAAGCCAGCTTCTGGGAAGCCTTGTTTGCGTGTAGGTGTGGCAGCTGCTAATGAACCTTACGCCTTGAGTAAGAACAGCTAGAGGAATGGCAGCCACAGCAATACCACCTTCCCGCTGGAGGCAGTCCAAGGCAAGAACCACTCTGTATGCATACTGCTCTCTGCACAACCGCCACCTCCCCGTCAGTGCTGGGAACATGACACCAGATGGGCCTTCAGCCTGATCCAGCACCTCTCCTGTGTAAGAGACAGTTCCTGCATGGTGTAACACAGCCCATGGCCTCTCAGACTTCTCACAAGGCTGCATTCATGGAATTTCATCTCCAAGGAGCTATCACTGCTCATCCTGACTGTATTGGTATACACAGGGCCTGCAGGAGTGACAGCAAGCAGCCAGACAGAACACTCCCAGTATCTCAAACAGTACTAGATATCCAGGAGGGCACAGTCTGATGCCCTTAGAAAGCTCTTCACTGGCTCCGCTATTAAACCCTGGCCCAGGAGAAAGCAGGTCTCTCCATGTTCAGTCCAAGAGTGGAATGATTCAAAAGCAGCTGAGAATGGAAAGAGCTTTTTCTTCCTTGCATTATGGTCTCCCCAGGCTGTATTCCCCTGCACCCGCTGGAATTTACACTGGTCCAGTTCCCTCACCCTTGCAATAGCTGTGCACTGAGCAGTGGGACCTCATCTCCATCTGGGAAGTCCCTTCTCTGACAGCGGTGCAAAGAGCAGTGATTAGCAGGAAGCAATTGCAGGCTGCAGCATGCAGTCTTACCTTATCTACTCTGTCCTTCTGGACCCCGTAACGGCCTCCAAACCCCTTGGCGTAGTCTGTATGGAAAAAAATGAGGCTATTTTATAATCGTTTATATTCTGTGTGCATCTCCAATTTCAGTGTGCTGTGACCAATGAAATGAGTTAGCTTTTCCTGCATCTTGTCACATATGGAACTAAATAGAGTAATAGATGCAAAATGTTCTGGACAGTAGCTTTTAAGGCTAATCCTTCATTCCCTTCAGCGAAGTGCACAGGCATTCAGTGCCATACGCTGGCAAATCTGCTTCCAAGGCACCGGGGTGAGAAGCCAGCCATGCCATTTGAGTGCAGAGTGGCCTTGTTCATGGAAGTTAAACATGCAGTACTCAAACCATTCCTGGAATCTGCTTTGCCTCATTCCCATGTGCTCACCTTCTGAATGAGCTTATGATCAGGAATGTACCTCATGAAGAAAGCACAGTATAGTCTGGGAAGCCTGATTCAGGGGTTTGCATTCAACATCTTGCATTGAACTGATCCAAGCATGCATCTACTCTGGCAGAGTTTCCCCTTGTGCTCTGGGGGTTCACAATGTCCCAGCTGCTCCAGAACATGCTGTACACGTTCAGTTGTCAGCAGCTGGATCTCTGTCAAGTGTGAGCCATTAGCTCTAGGTCTGCATGGGCTCCAAGAAAATTGTGCCGCCACCTCTGGCAGCATTGCCCTACCTGTTTGAGATGCATGCAGTTGCATGTCCTCCTGATGGTCCCAGCCAAGGGCACTCTTGTCCTGACGATCCCTCTGAACCCCAAATTTCCCACCAAAGCCCACAGAATAGTCTTCAGCCATAGGGATCCAGATCATGGCATGGAAGAGCACAGAGAAGGGAGGAAAAGAGAAAAGTGGCAGCACTGTGAGTTCAGGCTGTTCTCACGGGGGCAATAGTTTTCCCTGCCCAGGACTTAGGGAAAGACACGGAGCAAGGCCAGATTTCCCCACTGGTGGCTGCAGCAACAGTCGTCCCTCCTCCCTGAGACATGTCACCTGCTATTAGCACCTGCCTGGGCTTCCCCTGCACCTTCCTTTGGTGACATACTGCCCAGGAGATTGCTGTGTCCATAGAAATCTGCTGCTCCTCATCATTTAGCGCAAAGTTTTTCTAGCAGTCACGCACCATGCAATGGCTTTCTTTACCTGCTCCATTCCCTTTCTGCAAGTAGTGGGCACCCAACAGCTCCCCATAGCTTTTCCACCATTCATACAGCAGGTTGCAAAAACCAAGCACAGTGCCCCACAGCCGCAGCGGGCATAGTCCTAAGCGCCAGTCCTGATACACCTGCTGCACTGGGCTCCCCCAGCTCACCTTTCTGAGAGTCGTGCTTCTCTGCCTGGCTCTTGTAGTCGAATCCCACTGCTGCTTTGTCCACCTTGTCCCTCTCCACACCATAACGGCCACCAAAGCCCTTGGAGTAATCTGAAGTGGTGGATGGAGTGAAATGCTGCCCCGAGCATGGGGCTCGTGAGGGGAGGGGGTAAAGATGGGGAGCAGCATCAGGGAGGAGGAAGAGCAGCAGGGATGATGGAAACACTAGAAAAAGCAACAGGTTTGGAGGGGACAGAGTGGATGGCAGGGAGCACTGTGAGGGCCATTGAAGATGAGGGCCATGGGAATGGGTGCACAGGGCAAGCGTGGGTCATGGCAGCAAGAGAGCCTGAGGGCCATGGGCTGCAGGAGACGCAGCAGGCTGAGAGGGCAAGGAAGAAAAGCGACATGCCAAGGGCAGCTGGGTAGGCAGTAGGAGCTCAGCCACCCCGGGACGCAAAGCCAAGGCAAGACTTGGGTACTGACAGCCTGGGCACCCACCCACTCACACATCTCCAGAGCAAGGATTTCAACCTGTGGGATGCCAGCCTCTGAAAAGGTTTGTCAATAAGCATATTGAAAGTATAGAAGAAATCACAAGCTTCTGTTGCCAGCTTACACTTGCTATAATGGAATCTCAATTTCTACAAGGAAACCCCTGACTCTGGATGCTGCAGCAAAAGCTGAAACCCACATTTCTGCAGACATGCTCCAGCTCTCCCCGCCAGAGCATCTCTGACATGCTCGACCATTAGGTGATAGAGGCAGAGCTCATCTTCCTTATGCTTCCCCTTTTTCCATCTTCTAAATTAGTAATGCATTAACTACTTCAGCTGTGTTCAGTTATTTTCTAAGGGCTACCTTGTTATTACTGGATGGTGTCCTAAGACATTTCAGCCTCTACCCTAACTGCTGGCTGAGATACTTTCCTTTCAGAGACCTAGTCTGCCAGCTCTGTTTCCAAATCCTACCCATCAGAAGGAGTAAATCACAGTTACCCCTCGTTGTTCCCTGACCGTATTCTTACAGGTCTGTGTTTCACAGGAATGAGTTGGGACTCCTCCAGCAAAGTCAGCCTTATCAATCCACGAAGACTGTGATATAGAGAAATACGCATGAAAAAAATTTGTATTCAAGGGTGGCCCTTTGTTTCACAGAAGCTCAGTCACTTAAGGGTGAGTTTGTAAGTCCTAGAAATTTCTTAAACTTACCTTGATTAAACTGTAATTTACCCATTAGGCCATTATGAAATGGAGCTTTTAGGATGCTGTTTTCAGCAAATACAGATTTTAGGACTGTTACCCTCATGCTGGAGTTTACAGTATGGACACATTCTTACAAAAAACAATCCAAACACCTTACCCTATTTCTAGTATTTTCATTTTGTCCTGAGTGATTTCTGTGGTTTTACATAGCCTGATGAATTTCTGTGTCTGAAATCTAGTATACAATCTCTTGTCTGGGAATATGTTAATGTAGCACAACTGTATGCAATTCATTCATTTAAGATGAACCAAGAATGCCTCAAAACATCTTCCTTCTTTTATAGTTTCCTCTGAAACGATCACGATTCAATTCTTCTTTTCTTGGTGATGCAGTATTCCCCACGGTTATCTGTAACAGTAACAGACCTCACCTCGAATCTTCTCTTGGTTGCAGAATGTTTAAAATATCTTCAGCTTCAGTTCTTGCAATGTTCTTAATGAATACAGCTGCTTGTATGTGCATGTCAAAGTTTGGTTGAATCATCTCCGGAATTCTGCAAAACTTTGGGTGCTATATAGGCTTTTGTTTCCATATCCATTGTTGTGCCTTTTCTCACATGCTGCTTTTTCAGAAATCACTTCTCATGTCCTACAGTGCTTGGGTTTCCTCTGGAGCAGTTGCTCAAAAGGACTTTTAGAGGCAAGGGAGCATCAGCCATCCTTCGGGGGGTGCGTGTGGGGGTGTCGTCTCTGCTCAGCCACGATGTCGTTTCCATCAGAGCAAAACATCAATGCAAGCAGAATATACAACAGAAGGATGGTGATAGGACAGCAGGGAATGGGGCAGCAAAGGTGACTGACTGGGAACAGGAATCTGAGCAAGTGACAGGAGGGGGATAAACAAAGGAGACTGTGCCACAGCAGACAGCACAGGATATTGGGAGCAGAAGAAAAGCTGGGCAAAGTATGAAGGGGCCACATGTGCCCATGGACTTGCCTTTCTGGGACGAGTGTTTCTCCACCTCACCCTTGTATTCAAAGCCCAGGGCTGACTGGAACAAGAAGGGGAGGAATGTCAGTTGTCCTGAGGGCCAAGCTGGGTCTCGCCCACCCTTCTCCAAGGGCCAGGCTGGGACCCTGCTCCCTGCCTTGTGCTGCAACGTGCAGGTGCCTGGCCACTCCTCAGCTGGTGCAGGCCACCTCAGCCTCCCACACCACTCCTGTTGTCCATGTGGCAGCGTGCCCAGGAACAGGCCCTTGCGACAGCCCACGCGCTCCAGTAAGAGGGCAACTATCCTCACCCCACACCCTGTCAGCAGGCAAGGCGGCTGGGCAGCGTCTGACACCAGGATGTGCATGGGAGGGACGGCATCCTGCTGGCCCCCTTCCATCCTGCCACGGCCAGCCACTGTGCATGGCACAGCTTGGGGGTTTGGAGATACAAAACACCACAGCCCCCAAGACGAACACAGTGCTGCCCGGATAGGACAGCGCAAGCACGTTAATGCACACCAGAGAGTTAACCTTCACAAGTGCCCTGCAAGTTGTCATCAGTCATTGTCCTGCACACAGGTGAGCTGTGGGCTTCAGTGGAGACCGTGGCGCCTGGCATGCCTAGACCCGCACCCACCAGCACTTTGAAAACTGAAGCCACAATCCTAAACGTAGCATAAGGGCAGCACTGAGCACAGGCTGCAAGCATGTATCTCAGCTGCCCTGGCCAACACACCTTGTCAGCTCGGTCCTGCTGCACGCCATACTTTCCCCCAAAGCCGTGGGCTGCATCCGTCTGTGAGGAATGCTTCCCAACATCAGCAACGTACTCATGGCCCACTGCGCACTGAGAAGAGAGACAGCGTGACATGAGCACCCACAGTCAGACTGGCAGGGTGGACAGACATAGGCACCACACAGTTGTTCTGCCCCACTGCCAAGATGCTTGCAGCCACGAGGTCCAAACTGACTGTGCTGGTGGTGGCAATGCCTTCCGGACAGCCTTTGCCAGTACCAACTCTGCTCTAAGACCTGTGATGCAGCTTCAAGGGCAGCCATCCCACACAACCAGCCCCACTGCCAGCTCATCATGCAAACCATGGGATGCTGAATACCGGCTGCTCCCAAATGCCAGTCGAGTGGTGGATAATCACATGGGGAGACTGAGGAGAAAAGAGCACAGAGGCACGCGCAACTGAAAACCCACTGGCAGCAGGCTGGGCACCCGCTCCTTACATTCTGTGCCCGAGAGTGAGGGTCAGCAGACCTGGCGGGGATCACCCCTTAAGCCTGCCACAGGCCAGGCCAGGGCCCTCCTGCCCCCTGCAAGGAGGTGGCATGGCCAGGAATTGCACACACTCCTCGGGAGAAGGGCCAGAGGCTGAACACTTGCAACATCCTGGTAAGACTGGACAGAGGCTGAGGAGCTGCTCAACAAAAACATCCTCACTCTGCTCCAGCAGAAGGGTCTTAGCATGGCTGCTCCATTTTGGCCTCCTGGAGGTGCCTGTTTCTCACCCTGCTATCCCGGTATCTTGTACACCCACAGTGACCCCCATATATTGAATACTACTGCAATCTTACCATCTCACTTCCGAAAAAAGAGAACTATTAAATGCTGAAAGGTACAGGAAGGAGCGTGATTATGATTATCAGAAAACATAAAACAGATTTGATGTGAGAACAGAGAATATGAACCAGGGCTTCATCCTGGGAAGATATGACAGAGGTCTGTAATGGAAAAATATGAGGAGGAAATTATTGTTCATGAGTTCTCCAAGTAGGGAGATACCTCATTTAACTGTTACGCAGCAGGTTTGAAACAAGCCACAGAAAGTCCTTCTTCACAGCTAAGGGGAGTGTTGCAAGGAAGTCATAGAGACAAATTATACACATAGGTTCAAACAAATGCTGGAGACAGATTATGGACTAGTTAGACAGGTGTGACTCTGCACAGCCATGCCAGCTCTCCATTCTCTCCCCTCAGGGTCAGGCCAGAAAACAGGGATGCTTTTTCCTTTATGAGAAAAACATTTCCACTGGGGCCTAAGGAAGCCCTCTACAACTGTTACCTTATCCATTCGGTCCTGCTCTGTTCCAAATTTGCCCCCATAGCCATAGGAGGCCTTAGGGCCAGTCTCCAGCTCCTTCTTCTTGATGACCTCATGTTCCTCTGACACCTTGTTCCTCAGCTGATGGATGCTGGTGACACAGAAAGAGTCAGGGCAAGTCACTGTGGGATTGTGCAGCCTCACGCAGCCTGTTGGGAGTATCCCCGTGCCCCTGTGCCAGCCAGAGCCCAGCACGGAGCAGGGCATAAACCCACTGCCAGCTGCTGCCGAGTGCCCATGCTGTATGGTAGCCACATGCATGCAGCCACTGCACTGTTGGCAGGAGCTGCTGCTGCCCAGGGGCTGGCGAAGGACCCAGAGTGGCAGGCTCAGCGGGCGCATCCAGCCTCACCCTGCAGCCCACATTCAGGGCTACACCCTGTCTTCAATAGGAGCCCACGCTTTCCTTTTTCTTCGTGCTGCACTAGCCACGTTGTGCAGGGCAGCACTGGGAGGTCCCAAGGGAGCTGCTGGACAGGGTCAGCTCTGGACAGGGGAGGAGCAAGAAGCCTTTGCCACAGGGACTGCCGCAGTCTGGAGGTACCTGAACGCTGATCCCTGTTGCGTTTTGCCTCTGGCGCAACCCCAGCATCTCAAGCCAAGAGCCTGGACGCAGAGCCCAGGTGGGTGGGTGGCCGCGCAGCCCCAAGGCGCTCCTCGCCCGGGGTGAGGGCTCCGTTCCCCTGCCACCCCCCTGCTTTCTGGGGCCGGAGGTGTACCCCAAGCGAGGAGCCCCAGACGAGGGGCCCCGAGGGAGGAGCCCGAGGGCAGCCGCCGGGCAGCCCGCACCACCGGGAAAGCTCTCTCGGGTCCCCCTGCACCTCACGGGCAGCGCGGGGCAGCCGACGGGCAGGCACAGGGCTGCGGGCCAGGCCCCCCCCGCGCCGCTCCGCCCCTGCCGCGGCCCCGCTGCCGACGGGCCCTTATTTGGCTGGTTTCGGCCGGCGCTGCCGCTTCCCTTCGCGGGACGTCGCCGCGGTGACGGCCCGCCCGCAGGCCCCGGGCCCCAGACGCCCGTCGGAGCCGCAGCCGCCGGGGGCTGGGCCCCGCCCCGCAGCGCGGCTCGGGCCGCCCGCCCGCCCGCTGCCCCCCGCGCCCGCCGGGCCGCACTCACTCGATGTGCTCGGCGCGTCCCGAGCCCTCGATGGTTTTGGCTCCCCAGCGCTGCTCCTTCTCGGAGATGTCATTCTGCGGAGCGAAGCGCAGCCGTCAGCGGCCGGGGGGGCCCGCCCGCCCCGGAGAAAGGGGGCTCCGGTCACCCCCCGCCGCCTTCCTGGAGGACGGCGCTCGGTGCAGCTCCGCTGGGCTGGGTTTGGGCTTGGGCTTGGGCCCGGCCCCGAGCGAGCCCGGACGACTCGGGAGGGGCGAGCGGAAGGGGGCACGGACGGGAAGGGGACAGCAGGCCCGGGGAGGGCCGGGGGATCCCGAGCGCCCCGTGCCCGCCGGCCATGTGGGGACCGGGCGCGGGGCTGCGGGAAGCCCCTCGGTCCCTCAGGGAGGAGCTAGCAAACAGAAATGCTATGGACGTAATTGTCCAGGAACATGCTGGAAGAACACCGAAGTGAACGGTTCGCTCAAGGTCCGCTCCTCTGCCCCAGCTTTGTTACGACAGCACTTGTTTTGTCTTCTTTTTGGAAGGTCTGAACATGTATTTGGTAACTTGAAGCATCAATAAACTCTTTCCTAATACAAGGTAAAGCTAAAAATATGTATATACGAAACAATAAAATTAATACAAAGTCTTACTCTGTTCAGGCTTATTTTAAATACTGCCACAAATAGAAGAAATTAAGTAAACCAAAAAATTCTGACAGCATGGAATTTTTTTTTAAACAATAATTTGGAACTGCGAGGGGACTTGCTTTTCTGTCCCAAACCAGAATTTCTTACTGGAAATAACTAGGCAAGATAGCCTCAACAACGTAGGACTCTTGTGTAACAGGAGAGCCTGTCCATCAGGAAACTTATCTCAGAAAGGAAACCAAAAATCTCAACAGAGCTCAGAGAGACCTGTGGCTGTGAAGCGTGGTTGCTGCTCCTTGGTGCCAGGAGGAGCAGGACTTTTGCTGTGCCATGTACTCCTACGAGGTTTAGAAAAAGGGTATGAACAATGAGATGTCAATGTCTTGAGACAGTGAAGGAACTGTTTAGGTTAACCAAATACAGGAGACAAAGCAGTGCAGAAAAATCTTGTGATGACAAATCGGTGGGTGACAAAATTGCAAATGAAGGTTAGTGCTAGTAAGTACAGAAGTAAAGTGTATGGGAAAAAAACCCCAACCAAACCCTAATGGTACCTGCACAAAAAAGGTTCCAAAATAGTTACCATTCAGGAAGGAGTACATAACATGAAGTTATGTGCAATTATGTAGAAGAGTAGCAAATACAGAACTGGCCAAACAGCCAAAGTGTGAGTGACTAACTGTGAAAGGAATAATCGAATAGAAAATTAAAATCCTGACACTGTATGAGTGCATGGGGTTCCCACAGGCTGAGTCCTTCTATTCTCTCACCATCTCACCTAGAGAATTGGACTAAATAGAAAACAAGGCTATTTAGAGGCATGGAGCTGCAGTTGCAGAAGGTGACTGCAAATAGAGCAGGATTCTTCTGTCTGGAACAAAAAACAAATAAGGGCAATGCTGGAATCCTGCACAATTACAAACCGTGTGGAAAAGAGAAAATGTAAGTCTTCGCTATTTCTTATAACATCAGTTGTGGGGAGGACTTAGTGAAGTTACCAGGGAGCAGGTTTAAAAGAAACAATATTCTACACTCCTTAAGTGATACTACTTGCAGTCAGATGTGGGGTACACTGATGTAGGAAGTTCTGGAGACAGAACGTAGATCTGGGTCAGAAGTGGCTTAGACAGTTGACCTGACAGAACCTGCAAGGGGTTGGTGGGACTTCGCTGATACTGCACAGCCAGTGGTGCTGCATGCTGTGTGTCGCCCCAAGCTCCAGCCCAGCTGACCAGCATAGTCTAGGGCCAGTGAACCCTTCGCACCACCACCACCAAATATTATGGATTACCACACCAGACACTTACCACAAAATCAGGATCAGTGTCCCAGTCGTCTCCCTGAGCCTCAACCTTCACTGACACATCATGTCCCACGACCGCTTTCCACATCTGCACAAGGAGGACACGGTATGACCCAGGGCCAGCATGTGGGCACTGTTGGCTCATGGCCACGGACATGTCAGACCACAGCAGTCATGGCATAACTCGGGCTGGAAAGGACCCTTGCAGGCCATCCGCCCTGCTGATCTCTCTCCTTCGTACAGCACTGGGCACCCCAGAATAGCTGCTCTTGAGCCCCAGCACTTCTTTCAGCAGAACACACAGGATTTTAAGTGTAAACCACGGTCTTCATGCACACTGACTCCACAGTTAAAACGCACACCTTACTTTAATGTAAATTGGCTCTAGCATCCAACGGCCAGATTCTGCTTTTCCAGCATACATTAACTTTCTGTGCTGCGGGAGACTGTTCCCTGCTTTCACCTCCCTTCCGTTAAGCACAGTCACGGCACACCACCAGAGGCCGTGACGCTCTGCCACCATGATGCAATGCTTATTTACCTGAGGTTGGACTCCCGAAGTTTCTTGTCTGTTTTCCAAACTTTTAATTACTGCCTAGTGTGCTAGAAAAGGTCCAGAGAAAAGCTGTATGCTGGTCTGACAGTGCTGGTACAGTACGCTGTGCGGTGTTTGTGTCTGTCATACGGTAACAACAGGAAATGGGGCTAAAATCATGAAGTGTGCAGGGCTGAAAAGGCTGAAACTGCGGCAGTACGGCTTGTGCAGGCTGTCCAAAGAGGCCTGGAGGAAGTGATAGGCCCAGGAAGAGGAAGTTAAGTAAAAGTAATGTGAAACCTAAAACTCCTGCATTTCATTTTCAAGGTGACTGTGAAAGAAGATGATGAAGAAGCCCCTCTCAAACAGCACAGTTTTTACAAAACAAGAGACAGAAGAAAGATTACATGGCTTGCCTGCCCCTACACAACAGGACAAACATTTTCAGCAGAGCTCTCGTGTCCCACCACCTATTACTGCCTGTGGCGTCGAAGAAGCCCCAGATTGTTCTTTACTGCCACCCACAGCAGCTTTTCCCTGGGACAGAGAGAAAGACTGAACAGAATGTGCAGCAAAGACTGGGCTGCTGAGCCCTGTTTCACATCACTGCAAACATCATGTAAACCTGTGAACAAATGAACAGGAGGGAAGAGCACTGCTTTGAGAGGGATTCTCATTTAGCAGCACGCTTTCATGATGTGCTCCTCAGCAGCAGTAACCCCTCAGGTCCCACAGCCGTACAGTAGCCCACAAACTGGCCCCAAGCATCCAGGACAGTTGCTGTCTGTGCAAGCAAAATGTTTATGCTGAACAAGGAGTGAATTGTACACCACACAAAGCTGGTAAGTGAGTAACTTTCCAGTTCAGTACAGTCACCATTCCCTTCCGTTTCAAGCTGTCCTTACCAGTTGTCTAGAGAATCAGCACTGTAAGACCAGGGAGCAAAGGCAACAGAAACTAAAAGAGCACAGCAGGGATGAGCCTTTCGTTTGTTACACAAAATCCAGATAGCTAGGGGAGAGGATGTAGGACCAAGGAAGATTTACTGTGAGGATCCAGCTTTCAGCCTTCCCCAGGCTGCCTCAGGGGGAAAAAAAAAAAAAAAAGTTGTCATACTCCAGAACACACAGGTCTGTGGCATACGCTGCTGTGCTTGTATGCACTGACAGTAATCTTACAACAAATTTAATGTAGCCAATTGCAAATAGAAGCAGGGGAAGCAGGAAGGTTCATGTGGACAACATAGTACAATCTAACAATACCTTTCATCTCCTTTTCCCTTCCCTAATTCATTAGCATCTCTCACTCTAAAGATTTTGAAAGCTTGTGGCTCATTTTTGTTAATGCTAGAACAGCAGCAGTAACCAACTGTGCAACGGGGCAGCTGACTTGAGCAGCTAGCTCAAATGCAGGTGGTTCAGGGGTTTAAATTCTGCTGCAAATGGTTCTTGACCACCTGCTCTCCAAAGTCACCCACCATGCATCTTGGGAACCATGACAAACCACAGGCTGTAATCACACCACAAGGCTCCAGAATAGCATCTCAGCCATTTAGTTTGCCCCATTTTTCCCCTTGAAAGCATCCACTACAGCACAAATACAGGGCTGCCACACTTAGCACAGTCATGCTGGTTGGTCTGGAAACATGGTTCTTTTGAACACAAGAGCCACAATGATGACCGAAGAACAGACTGAGAAGCAAATGCCGAGCACTACCAACTCACACATGCCGGGTCAAGAAGTTCTCTTTGCCCACCAAAACTCTGCATTTTTTTTGTTGCTCTTTTCCCCCACTTTCCACTCTGAAATCTCACTCAGCTTTCTTACCTTAAAAGGCTCACCAGCTCCTGCTGGCAAACTTGCTGCTTTTTGTGCAGGCACCTGTTGCTAGCAACAGCTTTTGGACTGCTGCGTGCTCTGAGTTCCTCTTTTAACTTCAACTGCCTTCACTTCCTGTGTCCCAGCCCCCAGCTCTGCTCAAGCTATGGTACCAAAACCTGCCCTAGTGCTCTGCAGTTCCCTTGCACGCTGCCTGCGCTCTGCGACACTGGCAAGGCTCAGGATACAAATTGCTGACTCCATGAATAGTGCTTGATGGGGCACAGTTACATTTCTTAGTGTGCAAAACCAGATTGAGATCTGCATTTTCATCTCTTCCAAAAAATCATTCTGCCACAGAAGTACAAAAAAGTTAAGGAGCTGAAGCCCCTAGGCTTGACAATTACAATGGGATCCAAAGAAAGCAAGCTACTACTTACAGAACTTGTTACGAATTTTGATTCAGTACTTTACAGCACAATTTAAAAATATATGTAAACACACAGACATACACGCACATATATATACGCATACATACATGAGAGCTCTTCCAGGACCTGCCTGGTGGAAAAAGACTTGGGGATACTGGTTGACAGCCAGCTGAATATGAACCAGCAGTGTGCCCAGGGGGCCAAGAGGGCCACCAGCATCCTGGCTTGTATCAGGAGCGGGGTGGCCAGCAGGAGCAGGGCAGGGACCTGGGCACTGGTGAGGCCGCACCTTGAATGCTGGGGTCAGGGTTGGGCCCCTCCCTCCCTGAAGGACCTGGAGGGGCTGGAGCGTGTCCAGAGAAGGGCAGGGGAGCTGGGGAGGGGTCTGGAGCCCCAGGCTGCTGGGGAGCGGCTGGGGGAGCTGGAGGGGTTCAGCCTGGAGCAGAGGAGGCTGAGGGGAGCCCTCATCGCTCCCTACAACTGCCTGAGAGGAGGGGGGAGCGGGGGGGGGTCGGGCTCTGCTCCCAGGGAAGGGGCGATGGGACGAGGGGAAACGGCCTCAAGTTGTGCCAGGGCAGGGTGAGGTTGGCCATGGGGAACAATTCCTTCCCTGCAAGGGTTGTCAGGCACTGGAAGGGGCTGCCCATGGAGGTGGTTGAGTCCCCATCCCTGGAGGTATTTAAAAGAAGGATAGATGAGGTGCTTAGGGACAGGGTTTAGTGGTGGGATGGCAGGGTTAGGGGAACAGTTGGACTTGATGATCTTAAAGGTCTTTTCCAACCTAAACGATTCTATGATTCTATGACCAAAAAAAAAAAAAAAGTAAATCGCTTGAACTAGGAAGGTGGAGAGCATGTAGTTAAAGAAGTACTTACACATCAGACTCTTTGGTATATTGGTTACTGGTGGGAAGTGCACAATTTTGGAATGAGTAGCGTGAATCACACTAGTTTGACACTAGATAAACATCTCAAACCAAAATAACTTCCTTCCTGAATGAGTGAAGTGAAGCAAGAAAAGTTCCTAGCGTAGTCATTTCTATTTGACACAATGGCAAGATATACAGGGCTTAGAATAGAAGAGCAACATTTCAGTTGGAAAGGACCTACAAGGATCATCTACTCCAACTGCCTGAGCACTTCAGGGCTGACCAAAAGTTAGAGCACGTTATTGTCCAAATGCCCCTTAAACACTGACAGGCATGGGGCATCGACCCCCTCTCCAGGAAGCCTCTTCCAGGGTCTGACCACCCTCCTGGTAAAGAAATGCTTCCTAATGTCAAGTCTGAACCTCCCCTGGCGCAGCTTTGAGCCATTCCCACGAGTCCTACCACTGGATCCCAGAGGGAAGAGCTCAGCACCTCCCTCTCCACATCCCCAGCCCAGGAAGCTGCAGGGAGCGCCCAGGTCGCCCCTCAGCCTCCTCCTCTCCCAGGGAGACAAACCCAGAGTCCTCAGCCGCTCCCCAGAGGACGCCTTCCAGCCCCGCCACCAGCCTGGGTGCCCTCCTCTGGACGCATTCGAGGACCTTCACATCCTTCTTAAATGCTGGGGCCCAGCACTGCACACAGTATTTCAGGCGAGGCTCCACTGACGCTGAATGCAGCAGGACAACCCCCTCTCTTGACGGCTGCTCATGCCGTGTTTGATGCCCCCCAGGGTGCCGTTTGCCCTCCTGGCTGCCAGGGCACGCTGCCGGCTCCTGCTGAGCCTGCTGCCCACCAGCACCCCCAGGTCCCTTCCTGCAGGGCTGCTCTCCAGCTGCTCCTCTCCTGGTTTAGCCTTGTGCCCTGTGTTACTCCATCCCAGATGCAGAATCTGGTATTTGGTCTTGTTAAATTTCGTACCATTAATGATTGCCCAATGCTCCAATCTATCTAGATCCCTCTGCAAGGCCTCTTGTCCCTCAAGAGAGTCACAGCACCTCCTGTATCCAGATCATTGATAAAATTATTGAACAGAACTGGCCCTAGAACTGAGCCTTAAAGAACACCACTGATGACTGGTTGCCAGACAGGTGCAGCCCCATTCACTATGACCCTTTGAGCCCTGCCGTTCAGCCAGTTCTTCACTCAATGCACTGCATACCTGATCACGTCACAGTTTGACAGCTTGGACAGTCTCAAAAGCCTTACTAAAATCCAGAAAAACTACATCTACCGCCTTGCCTTGATCCACTCGGTAGCTGATCCTATCATTGAAGGATATCAATTAGTTAAACAGGATTTTCCCTTTGTGAGCCCATGCTGACTGTGCCTAATGACTACATTCTTCTTTAAATGTTTTTCAATAGCACCCAGTATGATCTCCATCATTTTTCCAGGAACTGAGGTTAGACTAACAGGTCTCTAGTTTCCTAGGTCTTCCGACACACTCTTCTTGTAAATTGGTGTAACATTGGCCAGCCTCCAGTCAGGGGGCACCTCCCCAGACTCCCAAGACCCTTGGTAGATGATCAAGGCAGGTCCTGCCGTAACATCCACGAACTCCTTCAGTGCTCTGGCGTGAATCCTATCAGGCCCCATGGACTTGTGAACATTCAACTGATACAGCTGGTCCCTTACAATTTCAGTGTGCACAAATGGAAAGTCACTGTTCCTGCACTCATGGTCCTCTGACTCAGGGGACTGGGCAGCCCAAGGCATATCCATATTATTAAAGACCAAGGCAAAAAAAGCATTGAGTGCCTCCACTTTTTCTTCATCCCTATTAGTCAGGTGACCATCTCCAACAAGGATCGTTCCAATGTTTTCTTTAGACCTTCTTTTGCTATTAAGGTACTTTAAAAAGCCTTTCTAGTTGTCTGACACAACACTGACCAGTTTCAACTCTGAGATTTGGCCTTTCATGTCTTCTCCCTGCATGTGCGAACTATGGCTGTGTAATCTTGCAAAGCCTGACCTTGCTTCCAGAGACCACACAATTTCTTTTTCCTCTTAAGGTCCACAAGGAGTTCCCTGTTCAGCCAAGCTGATCTTCTGCCCTGCTTGCTTGACTTGCTTGACAGTGGAATTGCCTGCTCCTGTGCTTCTAAAAGGTGCTTTTTAAAAACAGCAGCACTTGCCAACTCCTAAGCCCCCAAAAGCAGGTGCCCAGGGGACACTGCTAAGTAGCTCCCTGAATAGCTTTAAATTTGCTCTCTTGAAATCCAGGGTAGTAACTATGCTGACCTTTTTTCTCATTACACTGAAAATTGTAAACTCAACCATTTCATGATTACTGTGGCCAAGACAGCCACCTACCATCACATCTCCCACACACCTTTCTCTATTCACAAGTCTAGGAGGACATCTTTCCTAGTTGGCTCACTGAGTGCTTGTGACAAGAAGTTATCTTCCACAAACTTCAGAAATTTCCCAGACTTGCTTGTCACAGCAGTATGGCATTCCCAGTTGATCTAGGAAGTTGAAATCTCACATAAGGACAAGGGCTGCTGATCCAGAAATTTCTCCTAATTGCCTATGCACTCATCAGTGCTATAATCCTGGCTGGGCAATCTATAGTAGACACCCACTACAACATCGGCTTTGTTTTCCATCCCCCTAATCGTCACCCAGAGGTTCTCAACCACATCGTCCCTAACTGTAAGGGCTGTACAGTCAAACCTCTCCCTTACATATAGCGCAATTCGTCCACCTTGCCTGCCCTACCTACCTGTCCTGAACAGCTTGTAGTCCTCCCTCTCAGCACTGAGCCGTGGGACTCATTCCACCAAGTCTTACTAATACCAATGGTATCATAGCTCTGGGAACTGACCATCGCTTCCAGTTCATCCTGTTTGTTTTTCATACTGCATGCATTGGTATACAAACATTTCAGATGTGCTCCTGAGCCCTCAGTGCTCCCTGGAGCAGCGTGAATGCTCCCATTTAGCATTGCCACCCTCAGGCGATGCCATGCCCACCCTTGGCTTACCTTCAGCTCTTCAACTGGTATCCCCTTCCCCCACTGATTCTAGTTTAAAGCCCTCTCAATGAGTCCCACCCAGTTTACAAGCAAAGATGCATTTCCCCCATTGGGACAGGTGGATCCTGTCAGGCCCCAGCATACCTTGTGTTTTAAAGACTCTCCCATGGTTATAAAAAACAAAGTTCTGGTAGAGGCACCAGTCATGGAGCCAGGTATTGATATCTTGGGCGCATCTGTTTCTTCCAATGTCTCTCCTCATTGCTGTAAGGATTGAGGAAAACGCTACCTGTGCTCCTGAATCTTTCATCATTCTTCCCAGGGCCCTGAAATCTCTTTTTATCAACCTTGGACTTCTTGTTGCAACATCATTAGTACCCACATGAAGGAGCTGGAGTGGGTAATAGTCCAAAGACTCTACTAAGCTCATCAGTCGTCTGGTGACATCCCTGATTCCGGGCCCCAGGGAGGCAGCAAACTTCCCTGAAAAGGGGGTCTGGTCTGCACACGGGTGCCTCCGTTCTACTCAGGAGGGAGTCACCTATGACCATAACTCACCCTTGTTTCTTCTCAGCTCCGGTCTTAGTGAAGCTCTTCTTGTGAGGGGTTGGTTGATCTGACCTCGGTGAGAGTACTTGCATAGGTTCCTCCTCTTCTATACCCTCAAGAGACCGCTGACATTTTCATGACAACATGACACAAATTCCATCTGAAAAATAATCTTTATTATATATACAGGAGCACATGCCCCAGGAAGCTATAGGCAAAGTATTTGGTCACTGAATTTTGTATAGTTGAGGAAGTCCACACAGATAATCAAGGGTAGTGCACAAATGGATAGATAGTGCCAATGTTCTGGACCTGCCAGATATCCAGTTATTTTAGCTACCATGATGAAAACAATCCATCCTCAAACAGGCTTTGTTCACTGGCTAGAGAATCTTAGTTTACCAGCAATATCAAAAGAACTACCTCTTTCCCATAGGAAAAATGTGACTGTTAATACTCTAGCAAGAGGCAGATACAGTCCTTTGGGCCAGTACTCTGAACAGAACGACCACTTGGTCTCTGACAGGGAACTTTACCGGAACCATCTTCTTTGTATTTAGCATTCTCCCTTTGGAAGAGGGCAGTCTCAATTCCAGGACATATACAGGAGTTCTTTAGAAAACACAGCCTTCCATATATCCTATAAGATCAAGTCCATTTGCATCAGTTTGCTTTAGATTCAAACAAGTCCAATGACCAGCACTAGCTTTCTACAACAGGCTTTTCCTAAAGCAGAAATGCCAGAAGGTTTCACAACTCCAGTCCCTTCCTCAGCATAGGGCGGACAGTTTATTTCTGGAGCTTCTGCCTTTGATTTGGGCCCACATACCACATTATGGAACCCTTCAACACAGCCTGTACAGGTTCAATCTTGTGACAAGGGTTCAGTAGACAAGAATGCAGGAGCATGGCTGCTCTCATTTCAAGAGGTACGCGAGCACCTTCCATCATGCAAGGTGCACAAATGCTATAAACAGACAGGTTATTAACTTAGAGCTAAAACGTTTCTTGTTTCCTATTCCTTTTCTAAATTACTGACATTGTTTTACAGGCTTGTCAGGGCAGACATATGACTGTTTTTAAATGGAATGCTCAGCAGGTCCAGATATACTAATTTTGGCCTTTCTTCAAGAGGAGATGCAACAGAGCAGGAAACACAATTTTGAAATTCAATTCACATTCCTTAAAGCATCCACAACTTCCCTAGGATATGCATTTCAAACAGCACTCAGCCACAGAGCAAATCTAAGAGATGGAAAAAAGGGAAGCAGCTTCTCTTTCTTCTATCTAGCTACAGGGTTTCCCCAACCAGACTCGCCAATCCAGTCCAAGAGGGGAAAGATCCTGCGGTTCCTAGAAGTGTTAAGTACTGCAGCAACTCAAGAATATTTTTCTTATTCCTACCACAGCACAATACTATATAAAATGAGCGGTGCTACCTCCAGATACAGGAACAGATGCTGTCCTTGAAGCTTGTAGTGTGAGGACCATGGCTCAGGAAATGTACCACTCATTTAAAAACACTGAAGGAATGGCAGATGTCCTGGAAACAGATCCCAAGCATCAGCACTGGCTGCTGCACACTTAGACAGCAAGCAACCTAGGTGCAGGTTAATGGGTGCAGCTGCTCCTTAAGGGCTGCTTTGGAAAAAGAAGGCAGCTGGGTGAAGTGCTATCCTGTCGATAGGGAATGCAGGCCCAGGGATTACACAGGCTGTTATTCCTGTTCATAGGTGGCCTGTAAAGCACAGGAAGAGCAGGACATGGAGAGCAAGCAGATACATGCCAACTAGCAGAGGCAAGTGGGTCCGGGAACGGAAGAAAGAGCGTAACAGGCGTCGTAGTCCAAGGATATTCCGAGTCTGGAAGAATAAAAGAGACCAGTCAGTACCAGGAATGGATATGTCCCCAGCTGCCTTCACCCAGAGCTCTCCATACCATGAAGATAAGTTTAAGCTAACAAGCATGAACCTTCTCAAACCCATTCCACTGTCAGATTCAACCTCTAGAGACAGTCATCAGTGAAATATTCCCCTTTCCCTGCTCTCTGCAGGTTTCTCATGAATAATTCTCCAATTCTGCTTGAGAAAGGGCAACAGAATGCAGAACATCTCCCTATAATATTTGGTCCCTATGAATTTCTAGTCCCTCCAAGTGAAATATAACCAAATGGATCAATGGTAATTTTCTGCTAGAGCCTCGAGCTGCTAGAAATCCTGATTCACTCTCTAGCCTAGAAGAAGAAAATTATTATTTAATTGTTGCATTCTTTCACCCTTGCAGCTGAAAGGACTTCTGAAGCTGTTGAACAAGCTGCTGTAGAGTGACCTTACAATACAGGGGCTCTTCCACAAGTCTTCAGACAACATAACATCTACCAGAAAAGTTCCAGTAGAAAGAAAAACCTGTCTATTCTAGTAATAAACCCCAAGCATGAGCACAGAGTATCATCCAGGTATGGCTTTTGCCGTAATTCTGCTGATACTGCTCTTGAGAGCACCACCCCCAAGTCTTGAAGAGACCAGAGGGCAAACTCTTCAGTGGGCCTTCATCCTTAGCAAAATAGGACAGGTGACTGCCAGGCTGTCATTCAGTACAGTGAAAAAGCAGCTCGCCACTTTGGCTCCCAGCCTGACTGATGCAGGTTTAAAAGACAATGAGTGAGGAAAAACTGAGATGGTTGCTAAACAGAAAGGCAGACTCCCCAGACATCGCAGATGCTAGGGCCAGTAACACACGTACTTCTTGTGAATGAAATTGCACATTGTTTGCACAGACTCTGCCTATTTGCTCACTATTGAGGCCTTGAATATTCCACAAGGAACCTGGGACCACATTTTAGGCACAGACAACACTGGCCTACATTTTAGTGACCTCTGATATTTAGTCTGCTTATGCAGGCTGTAGCAGAGCCACAATCAGAACAATATGTGGCTTTTGACATGGAAAACAGAGCAAGACAAAAGCAGAAACCTACACAAACCCAAACAGATTTAAATGTGTCTACAGAAGGATTTAGCTGCTATAGATTCAGTTTTCACTTCACATTTTCTTGCATCAGCCAGGGCTCACATCATTGACAGCTGTGAATGTAAGTTCTTACTTTGCTGGAATTACTATCCATGGAGTCAATCAGCAAGGAATGCTCGTGACCTGGCATCATATCAATGCTAGCACTTAAGGAAGACGTCCACTCACTTGACTGCAACCTGCCGGAAAAAAATATGAAATTAAATTCAGTTTGATGCCCCAAACCAACACTGAGACAAGCTTAGGAAAGGAGGTATTTCTTCGAAAAATGATCAACCATTGCAAGCAAGCCATGGCCTCACTTGACAAGAACAGGTTTCACTTGTACAATTGTAGTGCCTCCTGAGCTCAAGCTGAGCAGACGGACTAGGTGATCCAACTAGCAGAAGTCCTCCTTCCTCCACCCGGAGGCTGGTAAAACCATAACAGAGCAGGCATATTGTGCTCTCTATACAAGTTATACTTGCTCAGTGCCAGCCACTTCCTGTGCCCAGTCATAGCCCTAGTCAGAGAGAAAAGTAAAACTTCCATACTGCATCATGTGCAGATTACCATTCAAATGAAATTTCATAGTGTGTGACTTGAAAGAAGCCAGGACAGGTGATTTAACTTTATATTTTAAATTCTATGAAATTATTTTGGAAGCCAGCTCTGGTCCCAATAGTGCTGGTTCTTGCTAACTGTCTTCTAGGGGCAAATATTCAAGATTGATAAGGTACTATTAAAGAATGAAATGCGGAAACAGCACTGTTAAATCCTTGGGCTAGCATTAGTACAGTGAAATCAGTTGAAGAGGCTATGATAGAAGGGGCTACAGTTGTCAGAGTTGTGTAGCAATTACCAGGGAACTTCATGCAGAATTCTTTCATACAGACCATTATTTTTTGGCTGAATCAGCATGCGTGTCAGAAGAAAGCCACTGTTTTCATGTAAAAGACTCCAGTAGTGAGGTTTGTATTAACTACCAGGCACAGCACAAGTGCCCACAATCAAGTTACATGATAAAACCCACTTTTATAGTCAGTGAGGAGAAACAGGCATTTCTAACATGTGACTCACTGCATCCTAATCCTAACATTTAATCTAGGTCAGCCTCTTTTTCTCTGCTGACTATAAGGACATCTGTCAAGTAACCTGAGATACACAGTGTATTAGGTATAAATGGCAAGGTTTTGGTAATAAGGCGTTGCAAGGGAGAGCTATGTGCAGGAGACGGTGAAGCACCCTGTGACTGGGCACAGCTGGTTCCAGCTGGCTTGGCAATGGATGATGTTCCACTGTGTGCCAAAAGTACAACCAGGGAAGCATATGGTGCCTCTGCTCAATCATATTTAACAAAGGGTGGTCGCTTCTAGGGGAAGGAGGAAATGAGTAAGAAACAAGGAGCAGCAGAAAGAAATCACTATAATACTGACCCCAGCCTCCTACACTGCCCTTTGCCTCACCAAAGGGACTGAGTGTAATGTGCGGTGCAAACAACGGGACTGGATACTAGGAGGCGGGGTGGAGAGGTGTCTAGACTAAAGTTTAGCCTGGGAAAGGCGGGGGCAAGTGTTTTCCCTAAGTGTTTAATTGTTTCTCAACTCCCAAATTAATTACAATTTTATGTTAATTGGCAATACACTAAAATTGAGTGACATTCTTCAAGTCAAGTTTGTTTTGCCCATGACAGACAGGTGCTTACTGAGGAGACAAATCCCCTGGACATATGAAAACTCCTCTTCTGCCTTCACACAATTCCCAGTCTCCAAATTATATTTTCCAGTAGTTAATTTAACTCATTGAGAAAGCTGGCATCATATTTCTAGTCAGAATTTGTCTTAATGTCTAGTAAGTTGTCTCATTCTATCTTTGTCTACAATTGAAGGATAGCCTGAACATCAAGAAACACTTTTTTACTGTAAGGGTGACTAAGCACTGGCACAGGTTGCCCAGGCAAGTTGTGAAACCTTCATCCTTGGGGATATTCAAAAGCCATCTGGACATGGTCCTGGTCAACTGGCTCTGTACAGCCCTGCTTGGTCAGAGGCATTAGACCAGATGACCTCCATAGATCCCTTCCAACCTCAACCATTCTGTGATAGACATGGTATAATCGTTTCTATGCTTGCAGTGACATTAGACAGAAGGATGTAATGAAGTACAGAGGAAGTGCGGAATCCTAGGATCACCGTACTTTTATGGTGATACTGCCTATCTGCTCAAGCTCCCTCACCTCCTGATCTGATCCTGTGCTGCAGAGAGCGCCTCCTCTACAGCAAGACGGCGGTCCCGTTCCTCCTCCAGCTGCTCCTCCAAATACCTCAGATCCTGCTTTGTGCTGCTGTGTAAATGTTCTGTTTCGGACAACCTGTCAGAAAATAACAAAGCACATGCCAAAAAAGGGCTAATTCACAGACTATTCTGTTTCTGTTGTATTCCCTGATGCAGTATGTGAACATATTCCAATTCCCTTCCACTTCATACAGAAGACTTGGTTATCTTTTATTAATCTATTTAAATTATTTGGAAAGCAAGAGAAAAGATAAATCTCTTGAAGCTTATGTCATGTCAGGAAGAAGTTCCTTGGCTCTGTCATCCATGGCCCATGAAATTTTTTTGAAAGGGTATGAGGAATCATGTGCTAGATCATAGTTCCAGGAGGTTATGAGGAGTCACATGCTAGGTCTCAATTCCGGACTCTCTCAGGCTAACAGCCTTGAGACCAGGACCATCGGTATACTTAAGTAGTTACTGAGGACCAAGCCCATCAAATCAAAGATGCTCGTTTGACTTGGTGATGGTCTACTGGAATTGCTGCTGCATGTTCTCTCTTCATTTTTTGAAATTCTATCCAAAGAGATAATTAACGACAGCTTTCAAGTGCATATAATAGTTCCTCCACTTCCACAAGGACCTAGTGTAGGACTGAGTTTTTCCAACACTTTGACAGGGAGTGACAGAAATAGGCTCATCACTAGCCCAAAGACCTCCATCCCCACCCCTGTCTTCTCAAGCTTTCTTTACCTCAGCTGCAACTCCTGCAGTTCTGGTGTGTAACTGCCTCTCTGAGGCTCATTCTTTTCTTGGGGTGCTCCTGGAGCAGCATCTGTTGCAAACAACTCCTGAAATGAAGCATGAATGTGTGGCAGATAGCACTGAATGGAGAGGATAGAAAGTAGCTACAATGCTGCAGTTAGTGGAGCCATCTGCAGGAAGCTCTTCCCTCCCTTGCACCAAGACGACCACCCTTACCATGCCCTTGTCTGCAGACTGCAGCTCCTGGAGCTGCCTCTCAAGCACCAGGCAGCGGTTCAGAACCTCATTGTAGTGCTGATGGCTCTCAGTGATGTTCCGACTGCTACCACGCAGCTGGAGGGAGAGGGCATTTTTCTCCTCAAAGACCTGAGATAGCTGAGAAGAGAACACAACTGCTAAGTAAAGAAATCTCATTTCTGTGAGAGCAAAATTGTTCTCTGTATAACTGAGGGCAAAAATTCTACTGAGAACAAGAGAACTGCCACACTGCATGTTACTGAGGTCCAAAGACTAGTGATAATCTCCAACAGTAGCTTGTGGCTAAGGTTTGCAGAACAGGACTCCCAAAACATCAACATAATGTACAGAATAATTTGCTTCCAAAACAAGATTCTAAAGTGCTGAGATTGACCTAAACCTTTCAGAAATATCATCAATAAATTATTAAATTATATTCTTGCTTTCTTCTCGAATGCAACTCTTTCTGAAGATTGCTAAATTCTGAGTCTTCCACTTCATGTGGGAATTGGACTGCTTGTGATTCTGCACTGACATACTGAAACTTTTTTCAAGATTGCAGGCAGCACTAAAGATCCACAAGCATGCCTTCCAAAGGAGTCTAGAAAGCAGGAAGCTAGAAAGAACTCCCGACAATAGATATGGAACCCAGAAGCAACTTTCTTCACATAATCTTGTCTTCTGGTCCCTTTGTCTGGTCTCCCTCCCTCTCTCCCTCCTTAATCTTTCTGCCACGGTCCCCCCCCCAGTCTGTCCTCTCTCTCCCCTCCTCTCCCCTCTCTTTCTTTCCTCCCCTCTCCCTCTCCCTCTCCTCCTCTGTCCTCTTCCCTTCTCCCTCTGGTCATTTTAGAGAAAGGGCACTAAAATTCAGTGGCAGAAAAGTTGCTGATTCAGACACTACTGTCACTGATCCTCCCAAACGTGATCTATATATGGCATGGAATATCCTTCTGGTCCATTCAGGTCATCTGTCCCAGTTGTGACCTCTCCCAAGCTCTTGCCCACCCCCAGCCTACTCACTGCAGGGAGAACAGCTTGAGAAATCATAGATTCATAGAATCATTTAGATTGGAAGATACCTTCAAGATCATCAAGTCCAACCATTAACCTAACCCTGCCATCCCACCACTAAACCATGTCCCTAAGCACCTCGTCTGCCCAGCTTTTAAATACCTCCAGGGATGGGGACTCGACCACCTCCCTGGGCAGCCCCTTCCAGTGCCTGACAGCCATTTTGGGTAAGGAATTGTTCCCGATGTCCAACCTAAACCTGCCCTGGCACACTGAGGCCATTTCCCCTTGTCCTATTGCCCATTACCAGGGAGAAGAGACCAACACCCACCTTGCTACAGCCTCCTTTCAGATAGTTGTAGAGGGTGATAAGGTCTCCCCTCAGCCTCCTCTTCTCCAGACTAAGCAACCCCAGCTCCCTCAAATGGAGAAGGCCTTAATGCTGTGCAAGCACTGTTCAGCAATAGCTAATACGCTGGTGTGTTACCAACACTGATGTAGTCACAAATCTGTAACAGAGCACGCTAGGGGCTGCTATGAAGAAAACTACTCCATCCCAGCCAGCTTCATTACACAAAGCTTTTAACATCATCACCCACAGTATTCACAAATAAGGAGCTGCAAACTAGACAAATGAACTGCTACATAGTCAAAAATTGTCTGGACCATTGGACTCAAAGGCAAGCATCAATGACTCGACAGCCAGCAATGAGCAGAATACTCCTGGGCCCTACCTGGGGCACATATTGCTCAACATTGACAGCAACATAAGTTATGACACAGAGTATACCATCAGCAAATTTGCAGCCAATATTGAGTTTTGGGGAGTGGCTGACATGACAAAGACCAAAATTTTGATCTGGAGGGATCTTGAGAAACTTGAGGATTGGGCAACAGAAATCTCAAGTTCAATAAGGAAATGTGTAAGCTTCTGTATCTGAGGCAAACCCCATACATCAGTATAGGATGGAAAGAGACTGCTGAGGCAACGGCTCTGTCGTAAAGGGCCAGGGAGTTACAGCAGCTTCCCAGCTGAATACAAGCCAAGAGTACATCCTCACTGTGAACAACGCAAACTGTCTACATTAGGAGAAGCAAGGCCAGCGGATTGAGGGAAGTTATTATCTGCTCTGCTTGGTGCCAATAAGACTGTACCTGGATTACTGGGACTGGTTTTAGGTCACTCGTTTTTAGCTGGGGAGGTCCCAGTTGACCGGAGGTTAGCAAATGTGATGCCCATCTACAAGAAGGGCCAGAATGAGGATCCAGGGAACTACAGGCCTGTTAGTCTGACCTTGGTGCCGGGGAAGGTCATGGAGCAGACCATCTTGAGTGCCATCACATGGCACATACAGAACAACCAGGTGATCAGGCCCAGCCAGCATGGGTTTATGAAAGGCAGGTCCTGCTTGACTAACCTGATCTCCTTCTATGACAAGGTGACCCACTTAGTGTATGAGAGAAAGGCTGTGGATGTTGTCTACCTAGACTTTAGTAAAGCCTTTGACACTGTTTCCCATGGCATTCTTCTGGAGACACTGGCTGCTCATGGATTAGACGGGTGTAGTGTTTGCTGGATGTCTGCGACCAAAGAGTTGTGGTGAATGGAGTTAAATCCAGTGATGTCCAGTCACAAGTGGTGTGCTCCAGGGCTCAGTATTGGGACCAGTTCTGTTAAATGTCTTTATCAATGATCTGGATGAGGGGATCAAATGCACCCTCAGTAAGTCTGCAGATGACACCAAATTCGGTGAGAATGTCACACAGAATCACAGAATCGCAAGGGTTGGAAGGGACCTCAGGAGATCATCTAGTCCAACCCCCCTGCTAAAGCAGGTTCTCCTAGAGCATGTTACACAGGACTTCATCCAGGCGGGCTTTGAATATCTCCAGAGAAGGAGACTCCACAACCCCCCTGGGCAGCCTGTGCCAGTGCTCCGTCACCCTCAAAGTAAAGAAGTTTTTCCTCATATTCAACTGAAACCTCTTATGTTTCAGTTTGTACCCATTGCCCCTTGTCCTGTCGCTGGACACCACTGCAAAGAGTCTGGCTCCGTCCTTGTGACTTCTACCCTTAAGATATTTGTATGTATTGACGAGGTCCCCTCTCAGTCTTCTCTCCTTCAGGCTGAACAAGCCCAACTCTCTCAGCCTTTCCTCATAGGGGAGATGCTCCAGTCCCTTTATCATCCCAGTTGCTCTCCTCTGGACTCTTTCTAGGAGTTCCTCACCTTTCTTGAACTGGGAAGCCCAGAACTGGACACAGTGCTCCAGGTGGGGTCTCACCAGGGCAGAGTAGAGGGGGAGGATAACCTCCCTCGACCTGCTGGCCACGCTCCTCTTCATGCACCCCAGAATACCATTGGCCTTCTTGGCGACGAGGGCACACTGCTGGCTCACGGTCAGCTTGTCATCCACCAGGACTCCCAGGTCCCTCTCGGCAGAGCTACTTTCCAGCAGGTCAGCCCCCAGCCTGTACTGGTGCCTGGGGTTCGACCTCCCCAGGTGCAGCACTCGGCACTTGCCCTTGTTGAATTTCATCATGTTCTTCTCTGCCCAACTCTCCAGCCTGTCCAGGTCCCACTGAATGGCAGCGCAGCCTTCCGGCGTATCAGCCACTCCTCCCAGTTTGGTGTCATCAGCGAACTTGCTGAGGGTACACTCTGTCCCCTTGTCCAGGTCATTGATGAACAAGTTGAACAAGACTGGGCCGAGTACTGAACCCTGAGGAACTCTGCTAACTACTGGCCTCCAACTGGACACTGCCCCACCGATCAGAACCCTCTGAGCCCTGTCATTCAGCCAGTTCTCAATCCACCTCACTGTCCACTCATCCAACCCACACTTCTTGAGCTCCCCTATGAGTGTCAATCTGCTTGAGAGTAGAAAGGCACTGCAGAGGAACCTGGACAGGCTGGATCCATGGGCCCAGGCCAATTGGGTGAGGTTCAACAAGGCCAAGGGCCAGGTCCTGCACTTGGGTCACAACAACCCCATGCAACGCTACAGGCATGGGGAAGAGCGGCTGGAAAGCTGCCCGTTGGAAAAGGCCCTGGGGGGGTTGGTCAAGAGGGGGCTGAATATGAGCCAGCAGGGTGCCCAGGTGGCCAAGAGGGCCAATGGCATTCTGGCTTGTATCAGGAGTGGGGTGGCCAGCAGGAGCAGGGCAGTGACTGTGCCCCTGTCCTGGGCACTGGTGAGGCTGGCCCTCGAATGCTGGGGTCAGGGTTGGGCCCCTCCCTCCCCAAAGGACCTGGAGGGGCTGGAGCGTGTCCAGAGAAGGGCAGGGGAGCTGGGGAGGGGTCTGGAGCCCCAGGCTGCTGGGGAGTGGCTGGGGGGGGTTCAGCCTGGAGCAGAGGAGGCTGAGGGGAGACCTTATTGCTCCCTACAACTGCCTGTCAGGAGGTTGTAGTGATGTGGATGTCAGTCTCTTCGCCAAAGTAACGGACGATAGGACGAGGCGAAATGGCCTCAAGTTGCACCAGGGGAGGTTTAGATTGGCTACTAGGAAAAATCTCTTCACCGAAAGGGTGGTTAAGTGTTGGAACATGCTGCCCAGGGAAGTGGTTAAATCACCATCCCTGGAAATATTTAAAAGACATGTAGTCATGGCACTTAGGGACATGGCTTAGTGGTGGACTTGGCAGTGTCAGATTAACAGTTGGACTCCGTAATCTTAAGGGTCTTTTCCACAGAATCCCAGGATGGCAGGGGTTGGAAGGGACCTCGGGAGATCATCTAGTCCAACCCCCCTGCTAAAGCAGGGTCACCCAGAGCAGGGTGCACAGGACATCGTCCAGGCGGGGGTTGAATATCTCCAGAGAAGGAGACTCCACAGCCCCCCTGGGCAGCCTGTTCCAGTGCTCTGGCACCCTCAGAGTCAAGAAGTTCTTCCTCACGTTCAACTGGGACCTCTTCTGCTTCAGTTTGTGCCCATTGCCCCTTGTCGTGGTGCTGGGCACCACTGAGAATGATTCTAAAACAGATACATGGGAAGGAGTCCAGGAAAAGACTGCAGAGATCATTGATGGATTGGAGCACACGATGCATGTGAGAGCTGGGCTGCTTTAGCCTGCTAAAGAGGAGGCTAAAGGGTCATTTTACAATAGTTTACAATTAAATTAAAGGGAGTTATAAAATAGAGAGCGCAAGCTCTTTTTGATAGTGTCAGAAAATATAATAAGGGGCCATAGCCACAGACTGTGGCTTGGAAGAGTCAGACTAGACATTAAGAAAAACATTTGCTGTAAAAGTGTAGAGCACAGCAACATTGGACAAAGGCCCAGAGAGGTTCTGGAATCTCTACTCTTTAACCACTCAGCTAGGTGAAATCATGTCTGACCTGATCTAACATTGGTGACAGTGCTGCTATGAGGGGCAGAAGGATGCGCTAGATCATCTCCAGAAGTCTCTTTAACTAATACTTCTGATTTTGTGTTACTTCACTAAATGCCCACAAGAATAGAAAGATTCATTCCTGCTTCCTGAGCCCTACTCAAACCTACCCTCTTCCCCACATTCCTCATTCCAGACTCTGCAAGCAACTATAAAATATAAATCGGTACCTTGCTGTTTAACTGCTGAATTCTGAGCTCTTTTTGGTGCAGTTCTTTCAGGCTGTTACTTAGCTGGGCCTGGAGATGTTTTGTCTCTGTTTCTAGGCTTGGAAAGTCCCCTCTCAGAACTTCCATAGAAATCTGCCAGGGAAAGAACAATGAAAAATATGCTGCACATGTGACAACCCACTCTCACATTAATCCTCTTTGTTTAGTATTCCAAGGTCAAAGCCCAACATTATTCCTGTGCCTGGAACTTGATCTGCTCAAGCAAAACAGCAAATGGGGAATAAACAGAAATACCCTAAAAGCCATCTGAAAATCCAAGCAATTAGGAAAGATCACTGAACTTGCACACATGATGGGTCCTTCTCAAAAGTTGTCTTAAAGCTGTCTACAATCCAGGAAGGAAGAAAAAGCATATGAATGTGAACAAGAAAAAACAACAAAAAACTAAAGCAATGTCCACACTGCTCTCATTCAACACAGACTAAAAGGTGGGCACTGAAGCATTCTCCTGGAAAGTATCACATGCACATTGTTCTAGCTTTTTCTTTGCATATATGCATGTGTGTGTCAAAGGGACAAGGGGAGATTTCCTCCCTCCTCCATAGACATAAGAGCTTCTCACTGGGATGTTACAGATGTGGGCAGGAGAGTTCTTCCCTTGCTCATAATGTAATGGTATTGTACATGCAGCAGGCAAGTGTCCTTCCCTAGACAAAGCAAAATACTCAACATATGGCACTCCACTTGTAGGACTGTGATACAGGGGAAAGAAGGCAGAAAGTGCAATGTTCAATCTTCAGTCTCTCTGGGCTTGAGTCAGGACTGCAGATCCCTGTCACTGTAAAACCAGCAATAAAAATTCAATAGGAAACTTAAAAATTAGAATGTGACAACAAACGGAGAACTAAACCAGAAGATCTTAGATTCAAACACACTGCAAGAGGCAATTCTGAAAGATCCAGAAAGACAAACCTGAGAAGTTCCATACTGCTTAGAAGGACCTAAGGTGCCTAGGAACCCCTCTCTCTTTTACTCTTTCTTGAAACATTAGGAACCATGAACTAAGGGAAGAGCACATAAGGGTACACCAGAGGTGATCCAAGTTACGTTGTTCGTATAGTCCTTGGAGGTCACACAACAAAATCTGATACTGCAGTCTGTACAAGCTGAATACAAGCAACACATGCTACTTTGGCTGAATTTAAAGCCTCACATTTCCATGCAATAAAGAATCCACCCACCTTCGTTTGGTACTGCTCCTCTACAATTTCAGACTTGCTGAGGGGCAGTCTCATTTCTTGCACGACCCTTTGTAAATGGCTCAATTGCTTGTCTTTTTCTGCTATGACCATCAGGTACTGCTCCTTTATGCTGCTGTTCTGCTTTTCCCAGGTAGCCTTCTCCTGTCTGCCCAGCACGACACAAAGGAAATTACCAGGAAGTTACCAGTATCACTTATGACATTCAGGTATCCAGTTCAGAATGAGCTGAGGATAAGTCTATTTCCTATCATTACCCCATGCCAGAAAATAAGTTTTATAACTAAACCAAACCAAAAATACCCACTTAAGTACAGGAACCTTAAAAGCAGGTTTAAGAAAGTATTCTGTATTTGGCTCAACACTGCAGACTGTTCAATGCTCACACTTTTGGTATTCCTGGGCATTGTTTTGAACTTGTTATACAGAGAGTTTTGTCAAGCAAGTAATTGACAATGCCAATTGTCATAACAACATTATCACCTCCTCAGTCAAATATGCACCAGAACTGTAACATTGATCCCAACATACAAACTTGAGGCCTTAGCTTCATTTACATTGTAGAAGCTCGACAGAAAATAAATCTCCTTTTCTTTTATCAGGCGATAAGCAAAATTTGTAAGGTGCTTCAAACTTTATGAGATCTGAAGTGTTAGTTTGAGGTCAGATTGGGGGGAGGGGGAAAGAGCACTACAAGCTTTTTTATCACTTTGGACAAAGATAAGCCATACATCTTTCCACAAAAAACCCCACCCCTTTCACTCCAGGTTCAATCATTCTTAGATGGATCTCTGAAGTACCTGAAAGCATTTTTCCCCCATTTTTAGAAGAGAGATTATTTGTCTGACTAGTTTTAGTCCAGTTGGAGATACTGTTTACTAGACTTGAATTACAGGCTTTTTTAAAAATAGAAGACATAAAGCAAGTGAAACAAAGGATTAGACAGTCATACAAAATGAGTATTTTCTAAACAAAGACATCAGTGGGATAATAAAGGGTGTTCAGCTTGGAACAGAGAGTTCTGTAATTATATACATAAGCTTCAATACAAGAAGCAGCCTAAGTTTCCTCTGAAACAGATGATATTGGCCACCACTGGATGAAGGAAATAAAAATTAAAAGGTCATTGATCTATTTCACCCAGGCATTTCCTTCCAATGCATTGGGCTGTAATCATTCACCCAAAGTCTGAGGCAAAAGCTGAAGAAGGGAAAGGTGTGCCCACTCCTGAACAAAGTGATTTAGTGACAGCTGACACAGCTAAGGCTGAGGTTCTCAATGCTTTCTTTATCTTCTGCCCCAAATTGCTCTTGGAATGAACAAAATGGGACATTTGCATCTCTGAGACAGTGAGAAGACAGACAATTCTCACCTAAGCTGCTGGAGCTCCTGCTGGTAGAAAGTACTTTCTTGCTTCAGCTGTTCTTGGAGATGGTGCTGTTTATCTATGTCTTGCTGATATTCCTGCAGTTGTGTTTTTAAGCGAGAATTTTCAGCTGATTCTACCCCAACCAGTATGTACTGCTGCTGCAGATTCTTCAGCTCTCTTACCTTTAATTAAAGGGAAATACCAGAGTGTGTGACAACTGAGCAAGCAGCTAGGTTTATTACTTACAAGCATTTAAGAGCATTTCTTACAGTGGCATCTGGAGGAAAAAAAAAGTCACATTCAGATGACAGCAAAACTAGAAATTGAATCGGTGATTACAGCAGTCTCCTAAAAACCGCTCAGAAAAAACCCTCAGAGAATTCTATTGTTAATGACAGTAGTGAGTTTTGAGACCTTCCACGAAGATTTGACATATATTAACAAAAAGACCCTGGACTACAATATTAATTCCCTTATTCAGAGGAAGAAAAAGTGAGACAGAAGGAGCTGGTTAAGACTAACTCCTGAAGCTGGTATTTACTGTAAACCATGGAACTGAGGAACTAAAATCCTTTTGATTTGGAATTAGAAATAAGTTGTCATTACACATCCATCACTGCAATCGGTTTTCAAAGACAAGACAACGTGACTGACTCTGGAGACAGGGAAGTACTTAATGAGTCAGGAGATCCCTCTGCTGAGGATCTGTCTGAGTATTAGCAGTGCTACACAGATCTGCAAGTTCAACAAAACAGCAGCAGAGGAGACATAAAGCTACAAATAAATGAGATATAAAATGAACAAGAAGGAAGATGTGTTTAAGATAATATCACAAAGTCTGTTGTGAATTAACAGAAGGGAAGACTAAGGCAGACTAAGTGATGGTGGAAAATGACTATAAAAGTCTGTTATCTGACCAGCAACTAGAGCTCTGAAACTTGCTGAGCTGCATTGTGCCAGAGACTATACAGACACATTAAGCATGCAAGCAAGGATGTCAAAATGAAGCTGCAATGTCTTGTACCTGTCTTGACAATCAGCTGCCAAGAGAAGAAACAGACCCAAGTCTTTGCTCTAGTCTCTTCTAGAAATCTAAGACAAATCAAATGTGCTAGCTTCCGTGGACATGGACTAAGCACGTTAACAGGGAACCCACACCTTATTTCTATGATTCCATATTTTAAATGGAGCTAACAAGAAACCACCCTGCAAAGTTAATGAAATCACAGCTTCCATATGTTAGAGAAGATAACACAGAGGGCACATACTAAATCTATGGGATCTGATGGAGCATGCCTGCAAGTGCTGAGGTCACTGGGAGGCAACTCGATTACCTTTGAAAGGTCATGGCAACTGGGAGAGGATCCTGAAGACTGGAAGGAAGTAAATGTCATCCTTACCTACAAGAAGGGCAATAAGGACGAACTGGGGAGCTGCAGGCTGGTCAGCCTCATCTCCATCCCTGGGAAGGTGATGGAGCAACTAATTCTGGAAACCATTTCCAGATACATGAAAAAACAGAGAAGTTGTGGAATATCCACCAATGGAGTTATTAAAAATCTGACTGGACACTGTCTTGGGCAACCTATTCCAGCTGACTTTGCTTGAGCAGGGGGTTGGACTAGAAGATCTCCAGAAGTCCCTTCCAACCTCAACTATCCTGTGAAGACAATGATCTGTGTTTCACATTGCAAATACCATATCTGTGTGTGCTGAATTTTAAGATCTGAAGATCTAAATCTCCTATGGGTCTTTAAGTAAGAGCAGGAAGAGAGAGCAAGGACTTACTACTCTGTCTCTGTCATTCTGCAAGGAGGACAGTGCCTTCTTAAGACTCTGCACTTCTGAAGGAGTGGTGAAAGTGTTCCCTTCTGCTTGTTGCTTCACTTCTTCAATCTTACGTGTTTTTCCCAATTCATTTAGCAGACGGTCTCGCTCATTCTGCAGGCTTGCCATAGCTTTGGAGAAAGATTTGACTTGGTTGGAAGAGCTTTCCAGTTCTGAAGACAAATGGAGAAGCTCATCGTCTTTGGTTCTGAGCTTCTGATTAAGTTTCTCAATCTGGGCCAAGACACCTCTTTCATCGGTGGCCTTCTGCAGTTCTGTCAGCTCAGACCTCACTGTATCTCGGTCCCTGGCAGTGGAATCTTGCTCCTCCTGTAGCTGAACCATCTGTTTCTGAAGATTCTGCACTAGAGTCTTTTGTTCCTCTAGATCTGCAGAGTATTTCTGTTTCAAAACATGAAGCTCTTCATTGGCCTGGTCCCGGCTATCCTGAAGAGAGCTCATGGACTTCCCAAAAGACTGAATCTGAGCTCTGAGATCTTTGTTTTCATCTGTGACTGCAAGAAGTTTCTGTTCCATTTCCATCAAGTCCCGTGCCAACTCTGCTACTCTCTCTTCTGCTGTTTCTGTCTCATTCCTCATTATCCCTGCATCATGATGTAGGTGCTTCAACTCCTTTCGAAGCCTGTCCTCAACCTCTCCCACTCTCTTGGCTGCATCCCTTTGGACACACACTAGTTCCCCTTCAAGTTCTGTTATCCTTTTCTGTGAGAGGGAAAGCTTATGACTCAGTTCTTGTGCCTCTTCCTCTCGGGCCTTCAGTTGTGCTTGACACTCCATGATAGGACCCCCCTCATGCAAGGCTGTCATTTCACTCTGCACCCGAGAGAGAGAGGATGTAAGGGTTTCAATCTCTTGACACATACTGACTTTATCCTCTCTCAAGGCTTCCATGCACTTCCTGAGATCATCCTGAGTATGCTTGGACTCTTTCAGCTGTGTTTCTACAACTGCCTTCTCCTTTTCCAGAGTTTGGATCTGCTGAAGCTGTGTTTTGAGAAGTTGTTTCTGTTGGGAGTCCTTTATTGAAATCACTTGGTTCAGGTCTTCTCTATACCGCACCAACTCTGCATTCAGCTTGGCATTCTCAGAGTTGAGATCATCCATCTGGCTATGAAAACTTCTGATTTCTTCCTTGAGCTTATTGTTTTCAGCAGCAGCCTCTTGAATTAGCTGGTCTTTTTCCAAGATTATAACAAGATGACGTTCCTCAAGTTGCTTGTAGTCTCTCAGTATGCGGTCTCTGTCATCTTGCAAAGATGACATGGACTTGGTGAAGGAGTCCAGTTGTGCCTTCTGCTGCTTACCTTCTTCTCTGCATATCTTCATCTTTTCAGTGAGATGATCAAGTTTGTCAAGAAATTTGTTCTTCTCATTTTCCATGGCCTTTTTATCTTCTTCCTCCTTACTCAGCCTATGCTCCAATTCTTTCATCTCTTCAGAATGTTGCTGCTGTAATTCAGATAGAGCAGCCATAACTGCTTCTTCCTTGGCAGACAGCAAACTAATGATCTTTTGATCCTTGGCACTAGTTTCTTCATGCAGCTTATTCGTTAGGTCCTTGGAAGCTTGCAGATCAGCCTCAAGCTGTTCACAGCTGAATTTAAAATTCTGGATACTGGTCTCTTGTTGCTTGACCATACTCCCCAGCTCTTCTCTCACCAATTCACATTTGGTGAAGGAATTCTGTAAGTCAGCAAGCTGGTGTCTCAGGCTGCTGATTTCTGACTCCAGTTTCTGCTGTTCATCCTGAGACTTGCTGTACAGTTTCTGAGACCCTTCAAGCTCAGTCAAAAGCTCCTTTTTTTCCTCCTGCAACATTTCACATGTCTTTTGATAATGCTGAATCTCCTTCCTGGATTCAGACTCCCAGTCTTTCTTGTTGCGTTCCAGCCTGAAAACAGAGAGGAGGGGTGAAAAGAGGGGAGGAGGGGAGAGAGGAATCAGTCACAAATTGGTGACGTATCTCTCAGTATCCAAACCCACAGTAATAGTTTTCATTGATTATACTAATTTAGAAAAGCCACAAAATTAGTTTTACTTTAAGAAAGCAACCTGGAAATACCCAGATAATTAGTCTTCCCTCAATTTAAAATTCAAGGCATCTTTTAAAGTTCTGACTACACTACTTACTGTCTGAAGGGGTGGTGCTGGGGGAATATTTTTTAAAAGTTGTCCGTGAGGTAAGTCTTTATGTTAACATTGAAAAAATGGAAGAGATTAAAACACTGAATGTTATCACCACCTTTTCACTAAAATACTTCTTTCTCTCATCCATTGCAGCTATAAAAAAAAAAATAATTAATGAAATCACTATTCTCATATGCTTGATGTTCATTTCATGCATGCATGAAAAGATACAGCATTTTGATCACAAACTTTAAAGAACAATTTTACTCATGTAAGAACAGTTTGGGTTTAAGTTTTGGAAATTCCCAGATGTACATTTTGGTACATTTCTGCAGCTCCATGTTTCCCTCAGAATCTCTTTTGGGATTAAACTGGAATGATGTATCCCAATGCTCTCTTGACCTGCCAAATTTAATCTCTGAATGCAACAACTCTATACAAAAGCATCTATTTCAAATTTCAGATTAATAAAGACTCTAGATAGCACTCAGATGGCTACTGCTTGTCACAGAGAATAGACTTAACATGGGTACCCTAGTGATGAGAAGGAATATTTTCAGTGTTAATTTCCCTGTATCCTTGTGCAGACAACAAATACATAGTAAATCCATACAACATAACTCCAAACCTCTTTTCTATACAAGCAGAAGTGATCCAGGAGATGAGCCTTATATTTATGGCTTTATAAGGAAGACTAATTCTGCTTTCCATCTTAGGCATTCATTAGTTTTGCCAATCACATGTCATATTTAGCATATTTACATACTCAAAATTCTTCCTTTCTGGTATACTGCAAAAGGAAAGGGGAATCCTACCTCACCTCTGGCTGTTACCTTGTCATAAGGATATACAAGAATACCGGCTGAGTCATTATCACCTTCTTTACCTGGCTATATGAGTCTGAAGTTCTTCCACATGTATGGTCATCTGCTTCATCTGCTCCTTTAGCACAACACAAGCTTCCTCTTTTGAACGTATTTCTTCCTCCTTCTTTTGAATAGATTCAGTGAATTTCTTCTCCCATGTTTTTGATTCATCTATCACTCTATCCCTGTCATCCTGAAGGGAAGACATGCTCCTGGTGAAGGCTGCAAGCTGGGCTAGTGTTTTGTTTAGGCTGCCTTCCAACTGCTTGGCTTCTTGATCCTTTGTCTTCAAGGAGTCTTGAAGATCACCAACAGTTGTTTCCATATAGTCTTTCTCCCTCTGCAAAGTTGCCAGCTTTTCTTCCATGCTTTTAATTTCCTTTAAGTGCTTGTCTTTTTCCTGTTCTAGTCTTCTCTCAAAGTCCTCATCTTTTTTCTTCATTTGAATTTTAATATTCTCTTTGTTTGCCTGCAACTCTTCTTTCACTTTGACACTCTCTGCTAGAACCCTTGCTGCCTCACTCTGGGTGTCATCCAATACTACTCTGCAGAGAGCAAGGTCTGCTTGGGCTTTCTTGGTGTCTTCAACTGCTTTAGCTAACATCTCTTTTGCTGCTTCTACCTCTTTCTGAGACTCACTCTGCAGAAATTCTAGAGCTTTAACAGTTCTTTCTAAACTACTGTTCTTTTCCTGGCTTTTAATGCAGTCCTTCTGCAGCTGCTTAATCTCCTGCTGTTTCTGTTTCAGCAATTCCTGAAGCTCCTTTACATGTGCGCTGCTATCTCCCCTCCAACTGCATTTTAGCTTTTCTACAAATTCCTTTTGCTTTTCTGAACTTGTTTGACTTTTCTCCTTTGCCATCTGACTTTTCTCCTCCTCCAGTTCATGCATCATTCTCTGCAAACTCTGAAGCTCATGTTTCAGTTGCTCATTTTTGATCTGGAAGTCTGTTGCATCTTGCTGATAGTTTCCAATAGTCCCATTAAGTTCTGCCAGCTGATTCATGAGTCTTTCTTCCAAATCATCCTTCTCAGCCTCTAGTGTGTCCTTCAGTTCTGTCATCCTGACAAGATCGTCTTTGGTTTTTTGGACCATTTGTTCCATCTTTGCTACTGTGTCCTGAAGAGCATTCAATTCATGGACTTTTTCTTCCATTTGGGTTTCTAAAGCCCTTTTCTCACCTGCTAAAGTCTCAACACATATGTGGATGTCACCCAGCTGTTGCTCTGAAGCCCTGCGATTATCTTCTAGTTCTGTGATTCGCTCTGTGAGCTTAGCTATCTGCTGTATGTAGGTACCAAGATCTTCACAAGAGCTACTACCTTCAAATGCTTTTTGTTCCTTCTCGGCAGTAGGAGACTGTGGTCTAAAACTTACTTCCACCTGATTTTCAGTCCTCTCCATTGGTGATGGTGTGGCAACTGCCTGATTTGTTTCCTCCCCTGTTGTCTTCTGAGCAACACACTTGTCTACCAGTTCTCTGCTTTCCTTCAGCTTAGATTCTGTTAACTGCAAATGATACTTTAAGTCTGTGATCTCTTGATTAAGAGACTCCTTTTCAGCCATTACTGTCTCAAGCTGAGTAGAAAGAGACTGGTAATCCCTCCTAGAGTTCTCAAGATCATCTTTCAGGCTAGTATTTGTTAAGCCATCTCCAGTCCTGTGTAACTCTCCATCTGTAAAACGCATCTCTGCTCTAAGCTTCTCATTCTCCTCCTCTAGTTCCAGGATCTTTTGTTGCTTTGATTTTGCAAATTTCCTCATTTTCTCCTTCATTCCATCAATTTCCTGTCCAGCTTCCTGTAGCTGCTTATCTGTTTCCTCTTTTTTTGCTTCAACACTTTTCAGCTTAATGAAAATTTCCTGTTTTTCCTGCCTAACAGTTTCCAAAACACGCTGAATCCGTTCAGCCTCATTACTGACATTCTCATATGACTGCAGGAGAGTTTCATATTCTTTCTGAAGCTCCCTGTATTTCTCGTGCCACTCAGAACTTTCAGCAGCTTGAAAGCATTTCAAGGATTCCACCTCCTTTTCCAGCTTCTCCTTCTCTAGAACAACTCCATCTAGAGTAAAAGTCAGGTTTTTACAGCATCCATCAAGATTCTTATTTTCTGTAAGTACTTTATCAACTTCTGCAATAAGTTTTTCTCGCTCTTCAGTGAGGCCTGCTAATTTTTCCGTTAAAGTATCTGTTTCTTTAACATGGCCACATATTTGTCTTTCCATATTTGTCAACTTGACACAAAGATTTTCAATAGTAGTTTTAGCATTAGCCAGCTCCTCTTTTAGAGATTTGCTCTCCTTTAGCGCCTCTTTTCTAGAGATAAGTGCAGCTTGCAGCTTTCTCTGCATTTGATTCTTCTGTTCAGCTGCTTCTGCACCATCATCTTGCTTCTCCTGAATTTTAAGCAACTCTGTTTGCAGTCGCTTGCTTTGTTCTTCATGCACATGAGCTTGAGTTTCCAACTGACTACATAGTCTCTTGACTGAATCCTCTTTTTCCAGCAGCTGTGCCTGCACATTATTGAGAGCTTCACTTTTCTCTCTTAACTGCAAGTTGAGAAATTCCATTTTTTCATCCTTTTGGTGCATAAGTGTTTTCAGGTCTTCCAGACTGCCCTCTTTAGAAATTTTTGCTAGGCTCTCCTCCAATTCTGTCTGAAGACTTGCTGCCTTAGCTTCAGCTTGGTCAGAGGTTCTCTTCAGCCCTTCTATATCCACAAACAACTGTGCTATGTGCTCTTGCAAATGACAGGCTAATTCTGATTTGCAAGCAAGTTCACTTTGCATATGGCTAAACTTACATTCCAATTCCTCTTTCTCCATCTGCAATTTTTCAAGTTTTTTCTTCAACTCTTCCCCAGCAACATCTGCAACTTGTACAAGGTTATTTGTTGTATTTTCTGCTTCCATGCGTGAGGAATCCAAACCACCTTGATTCCCAAGAGCACTCTCTGTTTCTTTCTGTTCTTGGAGTTCTCTGAGCTGAGCTTGGATGCTCTCCTTCTCTTTTCTTTGCTTATCAAACTGTTCTTGTAGGATATTGTAATCATCTTTCTGCTGCTTCAGCTGTTCTCTGTGATGCCTGTCTTTTTCTTGAGCCTTTTTTATAGTGTCTTTGCGAGATACCAGGGCTTCCTGAAGTTTTTTTTGAAGTTGTTCTTTTTCTTGTTCAAGAGTTAAAATCCTCTCTTTCAGAGCAGCCTTTTGGTTTTCTTCAAGATTTGTAGCTGCTGAACTATTTTTTTCATTTTCTTCATCACCTTTTGGGCTTTTAATGGTTTCAGTTACTTTGTCAGCAATTGTGTGACTCTCCATTATTTCATCTTTAATTGAAACATTTGTCTTACCTTGCAAGCTTTTCCTCATTTCCTCAATCACTGCCTGCAACTGTGCTTCAGTAGTTTCTTTATCCAGCAGGTCCTTCCGGATGCTCTGCAACTCAGATTCCTTTTCAGAAAGCAGTTGAATTAGATATTCCTCACTGGGCTGGCTTTCAAGATTCATTTCTCTGCTTATCACACCTGCCACATTTTCTTCCCCTTCAGCTTCTTGAGCCACTGAGGTTTCTGATTCATGTTCTCTTCTCAGTTGTACTAATTCATTCTCCAATTTGCTAACCTTCTTCAGAAGCTCCTTCCTGTTAACAAGTGCTGCTTGCAGCTTCCACTTAACTTGCTCGTTTTCTTTTTTCAGAAGTTCAAGTTTATTTTCCAATACCTCACTTTCTTTACAAGCTGCCTCTGTCTCATACCGTTGCTCAGATGCCCCACATTTCAGATATGTATCTTTTGCCTCTATGTTTTGGTCTTTTTCTTCCTGGGCTTTTAATAATAGACTTGTTTGCTCTTTAAGACTCTTCAGCTCATTTTCTAGAGAAAATTTCTCTTCATTCAGCAGCACCATTTTCTCAGACATGCTGACACTGATCTCTGTCATCTGTTGGTCTTTCTCCAGCAAGGTTTGTTGCAGGCTCTCTATAGACCTGGTGTGTTCAGCAACAAGCTGTTCTAGGCTTGCTGCTTCGTGTCTCTTTGAGGCTAAGTTTTGGGAAAGCTCTTCTATCTCAGCTGTATTCTTCCTCAGAAGTTGTTCTAGATCAAGTACTTCATATTCCTTCTTCTTGATCTGGCCTCTCAGATCTTTTAGTTGCGTGTCCTGGTCAGAAAGCTGAAATTGTGCTTCATCCAAGTCTTTTTGCAAAGCTTCAATTTTTATCTCCTTTGACTTAAATTCATTTCTAAGGCTCTGGATTTGTTCTCTCAGAAGACTGCTTTGACTGTCTGACAGCCTCTGCTTTTCTGAAAGAGCTAGATTTTCCTCAAGTTGCTTTACTTGCTCTTTCAGTTCTGCTACAGTAGAAAGTTCCTTCATCTGACACAAGAGCTGATCTCGTTCTTCAGTCAAAACACAAAATGCACTGTCAGAATCCTCTAATTTTTTTCTGTATTCCTCAGCTAACTGGTTTAGCCTATTTATTTCTGCACCTTTTTCTCCTAGATCTTTCTTATAGGATTCTTCTGATTTCTGCAAAATTATTTGCAGCTCTGTAATTTGGTTTTGTAACTTTATCAGTTCTTGAGATTGAGAGATGCCAGGCTCTGGATCTGCTGTAGAGACTTCTTGCATTGCCTCCAACTCCCCTCTGCAAGAGACAGTGATCTGCTGGGGCACTTCTTGAAGACCGATTCTGTTTTCCTGAAGCACACCAATTTGCTGCATTTCTGTTTCTCTCAGTAATGAGCTACCGCCCAACTCATTTTGTGTATCTGAAGCCTTTTGCTCTTCCCTCTCAAGAAACCGTGTCTGGGAATTATCTTCCAGCTGGTTAGCTGATTCTCCTGTTTGGTTACCTGTAGAAGTTTGGCCATTTGGGCCCTTGAGCTGCCTTTTCAGAAAAGTTATTTCTTCTTGGGCTTCTTTCAATTCCAGCAGCAAAACTGACAGCTCGCTTTGTTTCTGTGCAGCAAGAAACTGCAGAATTCCGGGTGGACAGCTTTCCTCAGTAAACGGCTTGCTTCCATTGGGAAAGCCATCTGTTCTTGCCTAAAAGAAAATAATAGGTTTCAATTTTCCTTTGAATCCCGTGAAAGGGTCACTTTTAGAAGTATCTGCTTTCCACATTTTGTAGTTTAAGGATACCCTTTCCTGAGTTGACTATTGCAATAACTAGTAGCCTCACTAGTAACAGGAGGACTCCTCAGATAATTCCTGTTCATTTCAGTTTCTGAAGTCGCAGCATGAAAGATTCTGGCTTTAGGATTAGACCATAAATGTAACTTCCTATTCCTTTATTTCTCATTCTGTCTTGATGACAAGATAGTAAGATTCTCAAGTGTTTCAGTTCTCCTGTGATTCTCACAAGCCCTCCAGTGTACTTAGCCAGCTACATTTTCTTGGCATTCAATCCATAGTCTCTGAGTGAGGAGTTTTGTCCCCTATTCTATCCGTCCATTTAACACGGCAAAGAAACAGCGTAGAAGCCCATATTCCAGTCTCTGTCCATCTTCAAAGTGAGAGCACTAGACAAAGTATCTGGACCAAAGTGCTTGGCTTTTTCCAAATAATTTTCTTAAGGTTTCCTCCCACCCCCAAAAACAGATCACAAAAGAAAAGCAGTCACAAATCCTTCCCAGAAAGCATGGATCAGCAGCCCACCAGTAAGTCAAGACCTTGTGTTGTAAAGTCTGTCTGTTCATCAGTTTGGAGGGCAGAAACAATTTACAGGGCACCATTAAAGGAGAGCTATCTCTTAAAGCCCGTTGCAGTGTTGCAACAACCACTTTAAATTACAGCATGTTAAAAACGCAATTCTTTGGGGCTTTTAAACTAAACTAAAGTTTTCATATCCACAGATGCACATAGTACTGAGAGGAAAAAAAGTTCCAGACTAAATTTTTACCTCAGGGAGCACCAAAGTGTCATCAAAAGGCGTTTGCACTTCAGAATGCACCGGCTCTCCTGACACACCTAGTGATAAAAGGGACATTAGCCACCATCAGCATAACAAGTTGCACATAAAGACAGTAGATAAGTGGAGAGATAATATATGGGACTGGAGCTTCTCTAGGTTCCAAGGTGAGAATGAAAAAACTCACGACACCGACACCCCCAAGAACTCTGCACATGCAAAATCTCCTGCATTTGCTGCATGATGGCATCATTTAAGTCTACACTATATCTAACCTCTACAGAAGAATGAAGAGGCAACAAGGTAAGTCAACTAAGTAACAGGTTGTTTTATTTTGGGTTGCGGTTTTGGGGTTTATTTAATAATTTTGGGACAGGGATGGTAATGGTAATTCCAGACACAAAAAGAAACTTTACTAGCTTGCAAAGAGGAACCCAATCTTAATTCTCTTCTGTGTCTTATACGTCAACCTTAGCATCTACAAATGCACTCTCCTTCAAACCCTTCTCCCTTTCTCATCTTAGGAACCACTTCTTTCTTCTCTTCTGATATATCCTATCCATCCCACGTTAGAATGTTCTCTTCTATCTCGTGTGCATCTTTTCTATCTCCTCTACACCTTTAGATACTGACCTCAAAGCTCCTCTTTCCAAATCACCTTAGATTTGTCCCTGAAACTTCTCAAATTTCCACAATTTTCTTGTCACATGCCTTATTCTGTGTCCTCACCTGTAGAAGAGCAGTCTACATAAGAGGCTGGAGCTTCCAGAGTCTGCAAGTCTTGCAATTTCACCTCAGGTCCAACATTCTTATTCTATTGGTTGAAAAAAAAATACTTAAGTTTTGAGCCATGATCTTTGCATCAGAAGACAGCTATCTCAGCTGCCCGCTGCTCTGCCAAGCTTTAAGGGAAAACTATCAGTCCCAACTTTAGATGCAACTCTGATGCCTAATGTAAATAAATAAATAAATAAAAGTAGATTGGTTTTGATGTTAAGCAAAAGACTAAGACACATCTCAGCACATTATGTATGTATTAGATAAAACACAGCATCATCACTTCCCCCTGCTGGCAGGATGGAAGAGTGGAGCAGCTTGGAAAGAGCCCAGACCTTGCTCTAAGCTAACAAACTATTCTACAACAAATTCTTAGTACAGATATACAGAGGCAGCCGTCTCTATCACCCCGTTGACTGAGCATAAAGCAAAGCAGCAGGTATCTAATCCTGCACTCTTCTCACCAACAGACTGACTGCAATTGTACCTGGACCTATTCATGGTGGGAAAGTACAAGGATAGAGACTACTTGTCTCACACTTAACAAACAAAGAGAACTCGGCTTCCTCCAGTCAGTCTGCCAGATCCCCATCAGGGCAGTGGGAATGGATAGGGCTGGTTTGAAAGGCATCCTCTAACGACAGCTGAGTCTTTGGAATTGAGACTAGTCTCAGGAAATACAGCCTATGGTTTTTCTGAAAAACTAACTCACAAGAGGCAGAAAATAGCACAAATATGGATTGGGGGGATGAAGGACACAAGAATTCCACACAGCCAGCAAAGAGAAATACAGTCTGATAAGAACACAGTACAAGCAGTACTTGGAAGCCATTTCTGTCTCACATCATTAATCCAGTTAATAATAACCTTCCAAAGAGGATTGTTAAAAAAGACCAAAACAGCTTAGCTGTTTTAAGGCCAGTCCTTGACCTATTTTAGTTTTAGCTTATTTCAGCTGCTTAATCATTACCTGCTCTGCATTTTCTGCGACCATCACAGCTTCCTGCTGAGGCTCCTGGAGAACAAGTTGCAAGTGTGGTATTTCTGAAACATTCAAACACAAACAATTCCTTTGAAAATTAAAACTTGGATTTAGAGAGTAACAGGATATGCAGCGATCACGCATTGGTGGAGTTCACACTCCTGAGGGAAATGGGAAAAGTGAAGAGTATAGTCAGGACCCTAAATTTTAGGAAAGCAAACTTCAAGCTCTTCAAGGAGTTAGTCAGGAGGACCCCCTGGGAAATGGTCCTCAGGGACAGGGGAACAGAACAGAGCTGGCAGATCTTTAAGGATGTGTTCCATTGTACTGGGTTTGTGTAGCAAGGTCTTGGTAGTGGGGGGACTACAGGGGGGGCTTCTGTGAGAACCTGCCAGAAGTTTTCCCTGTGTCCGCTGCTGGCCAAGGCCAAGCCAATCAGTGATGGTGGAAGTGCCTTTGGGATAACATATTGAAGAAGAAAAAAACCTGCTGCAGCTCAGTAGCCGGAGAGAGAAGAGAAGTCAGAGGATGTGAGAGAAAACAGCCCTGCAGACACCAAGGTCAGTGAAGAAGGAGGGGGAGAAGGTGCTCCAGGTGCCAGAGCAGAGATTCCCCTGCAGCCTATGGTGAAGACCATGGTGAGGCAGGCTGTCCCCCTGTAGCCCATGGAGGATCCCACGCTGGAGCGGGTGGATGCCTGAAGAAAGGAGGCTGTGACCCTGTGGGAAGCCTGTGCCAGATCAGGTTCCTGGCAAGACTTTGTGTACCTGTGGGGGAGGAGCTCACGCCAAGGCAGGTTTGCTGGCAGGACTTGTGACCCCCACGGGGGACCCATGCTGGAGTAGTCTGCTCCTGAGGGACTGCACCCCGTGGGAGGGATGGACCCACGCTAGAGCAGTTTGTGGAGGACTGTCTCCCATGGGAGGGACCCCACGCTGGAGCAGGGGAAGAGTTCTCTCCCAAGGAAGAAGAAGTGACAGAGACAACGTGTGATGAACTGACCCCAACCCCCATTCCCATCCCCCTGCACCGCGGGGGGAAGTAGGTAAAGAAAATTGGGAGTGAAGTTGAGCCCAGGAAGAAGCGGGGAAGGGGGGAAGGTGTTTTAAGATTCAGCAGTTTTTATTCTCTCCTACTCTGATTTTGATTGGTAACAAATTAAATTAATTTCATCAAGTTGAGTCTGTTTTGCCCGTGATGGTAACTGACAAATGATCTCTCCCTGTCCTTATCTCGCCCCACGAGCCCTTTGATTGACTTTTCTCTCCCCAGTCCGGTTAAAGAGGGGAGTGACAGAGTGGCTTTGTTGGGCCCCTGGCACCCAGCCAGGGTCAAACCACCACATCCATAGAGCACAGGAGCTCTCAGTCCCCACATGTAAGAAATCAGGCAAGGAAGGGAAGACACCAGCATGGCTGAGACAAGACCTGCTGGTCAAACTAAAGAGCAAGAGGGAACTGCACAGGCTGTGGAAGCAGGGACAGGTATCCTGGGAAGAGCATAGGGACACTGCCTGGTTGAATAGGGATGGGGTCAGGAGGGCCAAGGCACAGATGGAGCTGAATTTGGCAAGGGATACAAAGAATAACAAGAAGGGCTTCTACAGGTATGCCAGCCAGAAAAAGGTTAAAGAAAGCTTTACCCCCTGATGAACAAGAATGGCGACCTAGTATCAACAAACAAGGAGAAGGCTGTGGTACTCAAGAACTTTTTTGCCTCAGTCTTCACTGGCAACCTCTCTCCTCAACCCTCTTGAGTTGATGGACCACAAGATGGGGACCAGGGGGGTAAAGCCCCTCCCACTGTAAGGGAAGATCAGATTCGTGACCACCTAAAGAACCTGAACATACATAAGTCCATGGGGCCTGATGAGATGCATCCCAGAGTCCTGAGGGAATTGGCTGATGTAGTCACCAAGCCACTCTCCATGATATTTGAAAAGTCATGGCAGTCAGGTGAGGTCCCTGGGGACTGGAAAAAGGGAACCATTGTGCCCATTTTCAAAAAGGGTAGAAAGGAAGACCCTGGGAACTACCGACCTGTCAGCCTCACCTCTGTGTCTGGGAAGATTACGGAACAGATCCTCCTAGAAGCTATGCTGAAGCACATGAAGGCCAGGGAGGTGATTCAAGATAGCCAGCATGGCTTCACCAAGGGCAAGTCCTGCCTGACCAACCTAGTGACTTTCTATGATGGTGTGACTGCATCAATGGATAAGGGAAAAGCAACAGATGTCATCTCTCTGGACTTCTGAAAAGCCTTTAACACAGTCCCCCAGAACATCCTTCTCTCCAAATTGGGGAGATATGAATTTGATGGGTAGAGTGTTCTGTGGATAAGGAATTGGTTGGTTGGTCGCATCCAGAGGGTAGTAGTCAAGGGCTCGAAGTCCAAATGGAGACCAGTGACAAGTTGTGTCCTTCAGGGGTCTGTACTGGGACCGGTGCTGTTTAATATTTGCATCAATAGACAACATAGCGAGATCAAGTGTACCCTCAGCAAGTTTGCAGATGACACCAAGCTGAGGCGTGTAGCTGACACGCCAGAAGGATGGGATGTCATCCAGAGAGACCTGGACAAGCTGGAGAGGTGGGCCTGTGTGAACCTCATGAGGTTCAACAAGGCCATGTACAAGGTCCTGCACCTGGGTGGGGGCAGCCCCTGGTATCCATACAGGCTGGGGGATGAAGGCATTGAGAGCAGCCCCGCCAACATGGACTTGGGGGCATGGATGAAAAGCTGGACATGAGCCGGCCATGTGCGCTGGCAGCCCAGAAGCCAACCCTACCCTGGGCTGCAGCAAGAGAAGCATAGCCAGTGTCAAGGGAGGGGATTCTGCCCCTCTGCTCTGCTCTGGGGAGACCTCACCTGGAGCACTGCATCCAGCTCTGGAGCCCTCAGCACAAGAAGGACATGGAACTGTTGGAGCAGGTCTAGAGGAGGGCTACTAAAATGATCCGAGGGCTGGAGCACCTCTCCTATGAGGCCAGGCTGAGAGAGTTGGGGTTGTTCAGCCTGGAGAAGAGAAGGCTGCGGGGAGACCTGATTGCGGCCTTTCAGTACCTAAAGGGGGCCTATAGGAAAGATGGGGAAGGTCTTTTTAGTAGGGCCAGCTGTGTCAGGACAAGGGGTAATGGTTTTAAACTAAAACAGGGTAGGTTTAGACTAGATATAAGGAAGAAATTCTTTACAATGAGGGTGGTAAAACACTGGAACAGGTTGCCCAGAGAGGTAGTGGAGGCCCCCTCCCTGGCAACATCAAGGCCAGGTTGGATGGGGCTCTGAGCAACCTGACCTAGTCAGCGGTGTCTCTGCTTACTGCAGGGGGCTTGGACTAGATGACCTCTAGGGGTCCTTTCCAACCCAAAACATTCTATGATTCTATGATTCCTCTTCTCCAGGCTAAACAACCCCAGTTCCCTCAGCCGCTCCTTGTAAGACTTGTGCTCCAGACCCTTCACCAGCTTTGTCCACCAGCTCTGAACATGTTCCAGCAATGCAACAGCTTTCTTGTAGTGAGGGACCCAAAACTGAACACAGTATTCAAGGGGCAGCCTCACCAGTGCCCAGGACAGGGGCACGGTCCCTGCCCTACTCCTGCTGGCCACGCTATTCCTGATACAAGTCAGGATGCTGCTGGCCTTTTTGGCCACTTGGGCACACTGCTGGCTCATATTCAGCTGCCTGTCAACCAACACCCCCAGTTCTTTTTCCACCAGGCAGCTTTCCAGCCACTCTTCCCCAAGCCTGTAGCGTTGCATGGGGTTGTTGTGACCCAAGTGTAGGACCCGGCACTTGGCCTTGTTGAACCTCATACAGTTGGCCTGGGCCCATGGATCCAGCCTGTCCAGGTCCCTCTGCAGAGCCCTCCTCCCCTCGAGCAGATTGACACTCCCACCCAGTTTGGTGTCATCTGCAAACTTACTGAGGGTATACTCAATCCCCTCGTCCAGGTCGTTGATAAAAATATTAAACAAGACCGGCCCTAGAACTGAGCCCTGGGGAACACCGCTTGTGCCCGGCCACCAACTGGATTTAACTCCGTTGACCACAACTCTCTGGGCTCGGCCATCCAGCCAGTTTTTTACCCAGCAAAGAGTGCGCCTGTCTAAGCCATGAGCCGCCAGCTTCTCTAGGAGAATGCTGCCAGAGACAGTGTCAAAGGCCTCGCTGAAGTTCAGGTAGACAACATCCCCAGCCTTTCCCTCATCCACCAGGCAGGTCACCTGGTCATAGAAGGAAATCAGGTTGGTCAGGCAGGACCTGCCTTTCATGAACCCATGCTGGTTGGGCCTGATCTCCTGATTGTCCTGCATATGCCTGGTGAGCACACTCAAGATGAACTGCTCCATAATCTTCCCCGGTACCCAGGTCAGGCTGACAGGTCTGTAGTTCCCTGGATCCTCCTTCCAGCCCTTCTTGTAGAGGGGAAAGTAGAAAAAGAAACTCGATTGTCGTTTATGTAGCAGGAGGAGAGACATTCAATTGCTCAAAGAGCTGCTTCAACAAAAGGAATCCATGTGGCTAGTAAAGAGAGCAACAGACATAAAGAAGAAAATCAACTCTATCCCAGCCGAAACCAGCACAGCTGGTATAATGCATTGCTAAGCCCATGAAAATTGAAAGACTGCACAAAGATTTCAAATGCGTTTACGTTTTAGAAAATGATAGTTAAATAGTTTGGAAGCATTTGTTGAGATCTGCTTGAAAATCATCAGAAATTACAAAATATATGGTAACTAACGTAAATCCTTATTTCATTCTACTCAAGTTAGGACTGGAGTACTGTGAGCAGTTTTAGGCATCATACTTTAAATAAGACTGACAAATTAGAAATTATAAAGGAAGGAGTTAATTTTGCTTTTGCTTATGTTTCATTAATCATTTTGTGGATATTGTATTAAGATATTGACTTCTGAATGCAGCCAAGATGCAGGTGTGCAGGCAGAAATTCAACAGCCCATGGTCTACTGCTCACCAACCCTCCATGGTTGGGCTAATCACTAGCCAAGTTAATCAGTAAATAAAGATAGATGAAGGTAAGACTAAGACAATCAGATAAACTGGTCTTGAACCAAGATGTAGGCAGGATAATTAAAGTAGGCCCAGATGAATAGAGGATAGGTTAGAGGTTAAGTTTTTACGCTTTTTGCCTCACATTCATGGTGGCTGCCGAGAGAAGACTTTTGATGGATGAGCCAATGGACTTCATGTTCGAGAAGCAGAACTCAGACAGAACAATACAAGTATGCTAACCTGTGGGAAACAATGGACTTTCAGCTGGCCAGACAAATGAGGAATTGTGAACACCATGGAAACTCTCTATGCAATTACTATAGAAAGATATAAAAGTATTGCACTTGTGATTTTCAGTTGCCACTCACTGAGGTGATGGCCCAAGTCTGAGTTGTGAATAAATGCAAACCTAGAGTAACCCAGAGACTCGGGAAATTCTTTAACAAGAAAGTCATCAGGAGACTAAGAGGAATAATAAAGTATTTAGAACCTACAGAGGAGGTTTGAGAGATGATAATTTTTTACATGTTTCCATTCAATCTTTCAGTGGTTTTTGTTTTTTTTTTTTTTTAAGAAATTACATCTCTCAATGTTTGAAATGTTAAAAAATGTCAGTAACCAAGAGTTCCAACACATCCACTGGAAACAGAATTACAACAAAAAAGCTTGTTTTGCATTGGGCAAGACTTTTTAAGTAACATAACAGTGAAGCTCTAAAAGTCACTGCATTTTTCAGGTGGAATTCCTTTCAGTGGAGGAAGGACCTGCTTTTTAAGAAAGCTGATGAAAGCCTTCCAGGTACGTTTTGGATATACTCGATAAGTCAGGGCATGATATCAGATTAGAAGCTGGATTTCTGTAAGGCCTTTCATATGGTCCCCCTAACATTTTTGCCACTAAGTTGCAGAGGCGCAGGTTTCATGGATGGACTGTTAGATGAATAAGGAACTGGCTGGATGGCTGTGTGCAAAGTTAGTCAATGGGTCAATGTCCGAGTGGAAACCGGTGATGAGGAGTGTTCTTCAAGGGTCCATACTGGGACCAATACTATGTACTATCTTAATTCACAACATAGACAGTGGGATTGAGTGCATCCTCAGAAAGTGCAAGCCAAGTGCAAGGCCCTGCACCTGGGTTGGAGCAATCCCCAGTATCAATACAGACTAGAGGGTGAATGGATTGAGAGAGCAGGCCTGCAGAGAAGGATTTGGGGATATCGGTAAATGAAAAATTGGACAGGAGCCAGAAATGTGTGCTTGCAGCCCAGAAAGCCAATCATATCCTGGGCTGCATAACAAGAAGTGTGGGAAGCAGGTCGAGGGAGACAATTCTTGCCCTCTACTCTGCCCTCCTGAGACCCCACCCAGAGTACTGTGTCCCGTTCTGAGGTCCCCCAGTACAAGACAGACACGGATCTGTTAGAGTGAGTCCTGAGGAAGGCCACAAAAATGATCAGAGCACTGGAACATCTCTCCTATAAAGAAAGGCTGAGACAGTTGGGGTTGTTCAGCCTGGAGAAGAGAAGGCTCCAGGAAGGCCTTATTGCAGCCTTTCAAGAGGCTTCTTCTCTTTGGGTTGCCCAGAGAAGTTGTCAGTTGCCCCATCACTGGACATGTTCAAGGTCACGTTGGATAGGGCTTTGAGCAACCTGATCTAGAGAAGGATGTCCCTGCCCTGGGCAGGGGGGTTGGACTAGAAGATCTTTAAAAATCCCTTCCAACCCAAACTATTCTATGATTCTAAATGATGTCTTGAAGTCTGTTAAAGACCTGCATTTCTGAGTTCATGAAATAAAAGAAGGGAGATGTTGTAGGACTGCAGGAATTTGGTTTATTGGTGATTATTCCTCCACCAGGATTCTTAGGAAGAGGGTATATCTCTGAATGATAGGAAGCAAAAGGAATCTATTTCTGTAAAAATCAAGACAGGCTATTGCCATAGCACACCATACCCTAAAGTAAAAAACTCTGGGAACCCACTTTTCATACTGTAATTCTGATAGAGTGGTGATATTACTGCTACCAGTCTACATGCCTAGACACGGAAAAGCAAATTAAAAAAAAAAAGAAAAAACCACAATTAATGTGGCATATACATGGACCCTTTACTGTTTCAGCAAAAGCTATCAAAAATACACACCCCCCCGAAGCACTACCTGCAGATAGTCAGCATTTTGTATCAGGAAGGAGCTACTATTTCAGTTATATCTTATTTTGTACAACCCAAGAATGTGCGAGTGCACAGTGTCTTGGAATACAAAATTTATTCTACCATCCCTAGGCATTAACTGACATTAATGCAACAAAAAACCCCAATAAACCAAAACTATTAATTGAACTTAATATGCCCTATTCACAATGAAGCTAACCTTGGTGCCCTTTTCTGGAAAAGCCTGCAATCACATATTACCACCATCCTTGTCTTCATCCTAGCTTTTTCATGTCTTCTCCATGTTCTTCGCAGCTATCACCATAGATCATACATGTAGGAACATGAAACACATGAACCATACAGGTAACAAATTCTACCCACTCTGTCTCACAGCCTAAACACCAACCATCACTTCGTATCACAAGACAAGGCCATGCAGGCAGGCCTATGATGCACAGCCCAGTCTTTTTAATAATTCCAGATGGCTTACTTAATTGTTTCTGTCAGTCTGTTCACTGCCTGAGATTCAAATAGTTCCTTTTCCCTTTAGAATTAAATTCTATTTTAACCACTGAAAAGAATTATATAGTATTTTTGAAGATCTTGGCAATGAAAGCTTAATGAACCAGTAAAGATAGACATGTTTCTTATCTAAAAATAGGCAAGAATAATTCTTAAATATTTCAAGAATATTAAAATAGGTAAGATAATCATACCACCCTCAGTATTCTCTCTTTCCAAGTTTTCTGTGGGTAGGAGTGAAGTCCCATTCCAATCCTCCTGATCTATTATTTTTTCCTGTGAAGTTGTTTCATCCTGTTTAAAATATAAGACAGAGGGGAGAAAGATAAATTTCAATACAGTTTATACTACACATTAGTCTTTGATCTTTCAATTAAACTTTTAACAAATCAATTGGCAACTTTTAAATTACTCAAATTGACTCCTATTTTTTCCCAGGCTTCCATAGTCATAACACATCTGCCCCATCAGCTGAGACAACCCATAGGATCTTTTCTCAAACAATATATCATAAAAAAGGAATTCCAAACATTTAATTCTGTTTCAGTTCCTCAACATAAAAGAAAATTTCAGGAGACTCATAAAAAGTTCATACCTGTTTTTTCAATTCAGAGACCTGCACTACTGACTGGGATTTCAGCTTATTCTGACAACAGACAAATTCTTCAGATTTCTGTACAAGTTCATCTAATGGAGGGGAGAAAAGGGAGTTAAGGTGTGTTCTTGCCTTTTTTTCTGAAATATATATCTAGTTTATACATATGCACAATAGTTATGTGATCCCTTATCTCTCAGTCGCTGGGCTGTAATGGAGCTGGAAGAAAATAAATTTGAAATAATAACTTGAGGCAAGATCAACGTTATTAGTTCTAATAGAAGCCTACAGAGAAAATGGTACAGTTTGCTTTCCTTGGTTGTTTTACTTATGATTTCAGTAGAAATTCAGACTCTGAAGAATGTGGCACATCTGAAAAGAACTTATATCAGTTGATGGAAAAAATTATTAATTAAAAAAATACACCTGGCTCAAGAAATCCATAAGCCTCAAAAGATTATAGGCTGGGACAGAACACAAGGAAAGCACTGTATATGCCACCCTATTCTTACACTCCTCCTCTTGCAACTGGCTTTGGTCACAGCCAAAGACAGAAAGGTGGGATCACACTAGAGAAACGTTTAGTTTGATACAGTACAACCACTCCTATGTTCCTATGTAATTAGGAATTATTATACCAAGACTTTCTTATGAATGTTCTTGCTCACCCTGTAGTTTCTGTATTGTAGCACTGTTTTCAGCAGACAACACCAACAGCCGGTCAACATCCTGTTTCAGTTGATCATTTTCAGCTACAAGGACAGCATGGCTAGATTGCAGCTCTTGCTCAGCCACTTTAAGACAACTGATCTGCAGATTTTTCTCTTCCACCTCCAGCCTTCGTTCCTGCTCCAGGTCTTTATATTTCACCTCTAATTCAGCTTGTGCTCTTCTTGCCTCTTCCAGTTGTTCCAAGAGACACTGCACCTCCTCCTGCAAGCGATGGGAAGACAGCTTCCTCTCAGCTAGTTCCAGCTCCATCTTCTCTCTGAGATCTCGAGACTCTTGTCTCTCTGCATCTAGCACATCCCTCAGGGAGCTTAGATCCATTTCCATCTTCTGGCACTGATTTAGGAGTGTCTGAAAAAGAATATGGAAATTAATTTCACTCTCAACTAGTTCAATACATTGCCAAAGCAAAGTATACTCGAATTATATTTTAAAATTGCCATTACAGCCTTTTCAAATATCTAAGTAGCAGAAAGGAGGAAAAAAAATATGGCAGAAATATCCATTTGTTACAAAGAAACTGCCCTACTATTTGAAAATTGCAAGAAAGCAATGCTGGGAGAAACAAGAACTCTAAATTTTGGTAAAGAAAAGATAAGTCTTAATTTAGAGCAGGGGAATGTAGAGGAAAGAAACAACAGAAAAGTGGCCACGAGTTATCTTTTAGAGGAAAGAAAGATTCAAAAAAGGGGAGGACTACAACAAAAGAGGGGGAACTCAACAATTACAGAGTATAATTAAAAAACAGAACAAAAGTGTGTATGTGAAAGGGGGTCACAAATGCTGAAATGGGAAACTGGAGGTTACAAACAGTGATCCACACAGTGCCCACTGCTTCAAGAAAGGTCCCAGAAAGCTGGTTGACACTGACTAGCGATTTAAGACAACCAAGGAACAGAAACAGACCCTATACTTGCCAGAATCCCTTTTGTCAAACTTTCTCCTCCCTGGAGCTGTGGACAGTCAGCATAGCTAGTTTCAGGAGGAGGCTGATGAGAAGCTCCCTTTATGGGTAGGAAGAGCAGCTTCAACCACATGGCCTCAAGTTTGTATGTGTACCAAGGTCCCCCTCTGAACATAAAATGTGCATGAGGGGAGTCAAAGACACAGAAGAGAGTCAGGGGACCCCAACAACCATGCCATGAAGATATCCATGCCGCCACTCCATGAAACTCCCTGGTAAGCAATGTAATCAATTGTGAGTACATGTCAACTCACTTCTTCACCCCTTCCTGGTGGTAAGAGGTACCACCACTGTTTCTGGCTGGGACACAGGGGAAAAGAAAACAGAGTGATGCATAAGTGTGTAAAAGTTATCAAAGTGAGGTTCAGCACTAGATTGGCTGGAGATCGTGCAGCCTACTAACATGAGACTGATACAGTATTAAGTCCCTTCTAAAAGGATGGAGAATTACTTTCAGAAGTTCAGATACTGGAAAAAAATTAAAAATACACTCATCCTATATCTGCAAATAAGCCTTTTAAGTGATTACATACTAAACGCTGTCTCAAGGGGCACATGTCATATATGCACAGACTTGATCTCCAAAATGACTGAGAGCCAATACCACTCCAGAAGCTGTGTCATCATATTAGGAAGTTCTCAGCAAGACATACCAAAGAGTATCTGCATGTGCTCTGATCTGGCCTGGACACTGTGGTCCAGAAACAGTGTAGCTACAGCAGCACTTTTGTCTTAGGGAGAGCACTGTGTATTTGATGGGTTTGAATGTATCAGTCAGCAGCATGGAGAATGGATAGATTTTGTCTCTGTCCACCTGCCCAGAATCTGGGTCACTAGAGATGGCTGCAAGCTATGCATACAGATCTGCAGCTCTAAAACCTGACGTGAGGAAGGCCCTCAGCTGATTTCATGCTGGAAACCTGGTGCCAGGAATAAGCTAATCTAGTAACTTCTGAGCTACTGGCAAAGGCCCCATCCACCACTTATACACGAGAGTAAGGCAATAAGCAAAGCATGAAAGATACCTGGTTTTGTTCTTCAGCAGTACGTAATTCCTGCTGCAGCAATTCTACCACCTGAGTTTGTCCTAGCAGAGCTGCTTCCTGCTCCTCTAGCTTTCTCTGAAGTGTACGCAGGTTCTGTGAGAAAGACAGTGCTATACCAGTATCTGTGGGGCTAACATAAGAAGGCTAGATTTCCTAGTTTCATCCATACACCCAGTTTTCATAACACGGTTACTTTAATAGCCTGAATAACTTCATTTTTGTTGACAGTTATTCTGGAGCCCTAGTGCAGTAGGAAGAGCTCACCATTGTTTCACAAATAGGGAACCAGAGCACAATAATTTAATACTCTTTTTTAACTGTTCGCTCTTTTCAACTGATAGCAAATCAGCAGCTTGAAGCTAGGACTCTGGAAATCCAAACTAGCATCCCAGAAAACGCAAAACAATCAAATCATATCTCTTCTCACCCCCTCCCATAATAAGATTATTATATCAAATATACCTGCTGCATCTCTACTTCCAGATCTGACTGGGCCACTATCTTGAGCAATTCAGCTTGGTGCTGGTGAACCTGCTCTTCTAGAAGAGCTTCCTTCTCCTGAATCACTTCCTGCAGGGAGCTCAGCTGAAAACATAAGCCACAAAATAAAAAAGAAAAAAAGAAAAAAGGTTATGAGCTTGACAGACATGCAGGCTTGCTTTCAACATGCAACAGCGTATTATGTGTGTGATGAGGTCTTCAGCTTGATAATCTTATATGTCACCTTGGTCAAATGGTATTTTTATCCTACTAGTAAGTATATATTAACTGATAATATTTCAGATCCCAGAAAGCAAAACCCACAGAATTTCATCTACAAATATGCAGAATGATAAAAGATAGAATTACTATGTAATTACAAGTTCATAAGAATTCTAGGTTTTTATTTGTATAGGATGCAGCCCAATTCAAAGATCAAAAGCTAAACCTGCAATTCAGAGTATTAAAAATCTTTTCACAAACAAATACAATATAATTGTGATAAAAAACTCCTCTGCACATCACAGTAGAACAGAGAGGCAACGGCAGCTCTGGGAGCTGAAAGAATACTCTGCCCCAGCTATTCCAAAGCCCGCCACAGAACAACAATGGCAAGCAGGGAAGAACCCAAATTCTGACTCAGAGGAAGGGACACCCTGTCCAGGCCCTTCCAGGGGCTGTTCCCCCCCTCCTCAGAGAGCCATCAGTCCCACTGTCCAAGAGTGAAACCCATTAAGATGACTTAACTGTGGAGCACCTTTTGTACTAAGGGTGGTTACTGCCTAGGGGTATAGGATATGTTATGGGATGCAGGTGAAGAACATTTTGGGATTGCAAAAGACTTGTGGAATGTTTAGAGGAGGAACCAAAGGCAGGGAAATGGATGGACCCAGGTGATTTGGGGAAGAACAAAAATGAAAAAATAGAGGGTAAGGGAATTATAAGGCCAGTTGTGTAAACAGTGGCTGCTCAACATGCTTGTCTGGCCATGCCCTGCACCTGATCAGCAGTCTGTCCCATCTTCTTACTAAACGCCTTTCCTCTTTCATTGTGGGAGAGGGTCTCTATTCGGTGTGCATTTGTGGCTATGGGAGGGTCTAAGTGATAGTAACTGGAATCAGACTGGGTCAAAGGGCCTGTGTCCACAGTGCCAGCAACTGGAGAGATTAGAGCAAGTGAACTTAAGTGCCAGCAACTGCAGTGGGACCACAGGTCAGAGGGCTTCAGGAACAACTGTCTCTCTTAAATTATCCAGTGACAAAACACGTGGGAATGGTTCCAAGCTGCATCAGGGGAGGTTCACACTTCACATTAGGAAACATATCTTTACCAAGAGGGTGGTCACACACTGGAACAGGATTCCTAGAGAGGTGGTCGATGCCCCATTCCTGTCAGTGTTTAAGAAGAGTTTGGACAATGCCCTTAATAATGTGCTCTAACTTTTGGTCAGCCCTGAAGCGGTCAGGCAGTTGGACCAGATGATCATTGTAGGTCCCTTCTAGCTGAACTATTCTATTCTATCATGCTACTGTAAGTAATGGTGTGGGAAACACAGACACACACACACAGAGACTGATAATAGAATTTTGTTTCTGTACCTGTGTTGCGTACTTGATTTCAGCATCTTTCAGATTCACTTTGGCTAGAGCCAGCTGTTCCTTCAGATCCTGAACAGTCTCCTCCCGCTCCCTGAGCTGCTCTTTTAGTGCTTCAGCTTCCTCTCTATGCCCTTCACTTGTATTTTGGTTATTCTGACATTGCAAGAATAAAGAAGTGGAAAGAAAAGAAATAAAAGAAGGTAAACTGATCAGTATTACTAGTCAATTAAAAAAAAATAATTCGAATGCTACTGCACTCTTGACTCCTAACCAGATGCTTATTTCTACAATATTTCTTAATTTCTTAACTTTATGTTTTCTTTGTTTCTTTAAACAAAGCTGTCCTACATTAAGTAACCATTTTCGCTATTTTTGTGTAGATATGCACAAGATGTCTTTAATTGGGAAGTGTCAAATCACTTTGGAATGGCTAATTATCCATGCATGCTTACCACATAAACTAAGGTAAATCATGTTATTAAATAAAATACAATACATAATCTATTATATGACCACCTTGATTTGTGAGGCTTTTTACTTTCACAGATTTCTCTAATACCAGAAATGAAAGATTTTTTAATTAGCAACAGAAGAATATTCTCCACATGACAAAGCAGCAGACATTACACACTCTAGACCACAGAAAATGCCCATGGAAATCTCTTTAGACTAAAGGGATTTATAGCAATGAACCTGTTAGAAATAAGCAAAGGGAACATGCAAACAATCGTCAGTTCTACTCCACTCTGACGCACTAAAATCCTCTGTTTATGACCATGATTTAAACTCAAACAACATTTCACATAAAACATGCTTAGGCTATGTCTACTCAGACATGCTAGCACTCTACACCTGCACTCTTCTTTTGTCTCTCAAGGACCATGTGTATGGCAGGCAACTCTCCAATACCACAGCTGTACACCTGCTTAACACAGAGTCACATATTAGGTCCAGCATATCAACACTGGCACCGAGAAGCAAGAAAAACATCCTTCTATTGTGATCATCTCAGCACTCCCAACTACTTCAAGCACTTAGTGCTGAAGATTTTTGACTGAATATATACAAAATGGATCTCTCTCCTTTTTCTTGTTACAGGTATTGGATCAAAGATCACTGATAATATATAGAGTCTACAGAGTTTTTATGTCCTCTAAACCCAATCTGAGAAATTTATGAAGGCTTTTAGAAGGACTTACAAGTCAGTGTAGCTTCTTACTTATTCTTATTACCTTTCCTCAAAAGGTAATATGTTTCCTATAATATTTTAATCTTTTTTCTCAACATTTCAAATAACCCTTATCTTCTCTGGTTTAATGAACATCACCTGATATCCTGCAATCTGTTTGTACAGATTCTATCACATTTCCCTTGCCTAATATTACTAACTTTTTAAAGAGAACTATGTGGTCAGCAGAACAATTTTAAGTTTAAATTTTTAAACTTTCAGAAATTACCAGCTCCAATGGGAGTTTCTAGCCAGTAGCTAATAGCTTACCTAATATCTTGGTACAGGACACTTTCCTCTCATTTTTTACCCAGCTTTACACAATTATAGCTTGTTAACCATAAAACTTTGTGGTGGCACAGGAAGCTACATGGCTGGAAAATATATAGGGGTGTTTTTTTTTTTTTTTTTACATTTAAGTTACTGCCTTTCAATTTTAATGACCTCCTTATTGTCTTTTTCTTGTATTTCAGCCCACCTTCCCTCTCCTTTGCTGTACTCACATGACAGAACATTTTGAAACTTACAGCTCAGATAGTCAAGTGACTTCTGCAGGAAAGCTATAACAGATTACTGAAGGTATGCAAAGTTTGCAAAGTTAAACTGGCCCACATCCTTGAGATCAAGGTGTGCACTCCAAGGGCACCTGCAGTACAAGGAAGCTGGACAGACAGCTTCCTACAGCATAGACATCCTTGCTGGAACTATGAATATCCTGCTAACAAGACAGATAGGACCTGCTAATTCACTGGGACCTAAAATGTAGGGTGTCACCAGATTATCAGTAAAGGCTAACATCTTAAGTAGCCCTGTTCTCCCAACCTTGGGATACACTTGCTCTTCTGATAAGGTCTGTGCAGGCAGTGGTGATCCTTTCTCTGTCAGCTCCTCAATGCGTTTGTTTAGAGAGGTCAGTTTGGCTTTGGCCTGCAGTTTAAGCTTCATCAGCTTAGCATCTGCAGCCTCTCGCTCTTCCTGGAAAAGAAGGATACAAACTTAAAATTTCAGTGCTACCACCCTGAAATCACCAGTTGGAAAAGTTACATAAATTGTCAGTCTGCCGTTCTTTGTCCAAACCTGCCTCCCCAGTAACAGTGCTAATTAAAACACATCCAGGGAATGAATTTGCTCTGAACACTATATACAGCAAAATAGTTAGCTTCTGCTCTAGTACTTTCTCTTCAAGGGGTAGATCACTCAAGGGACTTTTCCTAGCCATTAGTACAAACTCAGTTTGACTTCCTCTACCATGTGCAGTCACTATCTCAAGTAATTGGACTTTCTCTCATGTCATGCCTCAGGGTACGCATTATGTATCTTTGGTTATGTGCCATAAAACCACTGGACTGCTGGGTGACTGCAATACAGCCCACTCAAACACTCTGAAGTGGGGAAAGAAAAACCTCACACAAAAGATATTAGTATTTATTAGAGCCACCAGGAAACTGCACAGGCCTTAAGGACCTCCAAGACAATATGCTATGTAACTTGGATATAACTTATCTACTCTAGAAGGAATTACCCTTAAGCAAAATGAACAGAAGCTATCCTACATTTCTTGGGTTACAGGCCCATTCTTTGGATTCTTAGGGTCAATTGTCCAGAATTGATGCATTTAGTAATGCAGGTGTCTCAAATGTTCAAAAGAAACCAGAGACTGGCTTGCACAGAAAGCTGAAGTAGCATTTTACTCTTGCTCCCAGTTCCCCGGTAAAAGAAATGATACCTTGAGTACAATTTCTTTTTGCTGGAGCAGGGCATCCTTTTCTCGGATCAAGTCCTTCAGCTGAACAACTAGTTTTTCTGTTTGGGCTAGGCGCTCCAACAGGTCCTCAGGTGCCTCCTCCATGCTTTGTGCTTCTGGCTCTAAAGCTTGTACCTAAAACAGTGAAAGAAGTGCTCTGGAGGAGAAAAGTCAAAACAGACTGCAGCATAGCATCCAAATGGTATCTTCAGCTCCACTCCTAAATGCTGCACTCTGTTCCTTGCAAGTATTTCATGTAGCCTATAGAATTATACACCATTAGGTGAAACCAGGAGGGAAGCTCAGGATACCTGTGAGCCAATACACACAAAACCAAGCACCTTTTCTGAACACAGCAACAGCAAATCAGAAATGAGTGGCACTGGAGACGCTCTACCACTCACGCACTATCCACTGTCTCAAGTATCAAAGGGCAACATAGAGACAAGCCTTCCACTGTCACCCAATCATGCAGAGCTCCCCTTCCTGCTACACATAAGCATTAGTACTTTTAGAAGTCTTTCTTCACCCTAGTTCTAAGTTTGTTTTCTAGGATAACCTTGAGAATTGGAAACTAAGGAGATTATGGTCTGCCTCACAAAAGTGCTGACTTAAGAGGTTGGGAATATAGGAGAAGCAGAGTGGAATGACAGCTCAGTCTAGCGCTCAGCGATGAAGAAGCAGGAAACAGTTCTCACTGCAGTCACGTGATCCACATTCCCAAAACTCTCAATAAGATCTGAAAGTCTTTAGATAACACTGTACTTACAGCAATAGAGGATTCAGTAACTGCATCTCCATCATCACCTGACAGCTCTTGTAAAACAGTACTTGCTAAACCTGACAAACGGCTCAGCATCTTCAGCCTGAAACAAAACAAAGAGTCAGAGTACAGTTAGAGTCAAAACTGCTCAGAAGAATAAGCATCCTTTCATGCTGATCTCTAACGTTATAGAGGTGACCAGGCTTACAGGGAATATGTCTCCTCCATCAAGAGAGAAAAGCCAAAGTAAAACCTCAGGAATAAAGAAATTATAATGTTAACAAAAGCAGACAGATTCTCTGAACATAAAAACAGAGGATGTGCTGGTAAGACACATGAAGATACCTTCACCACTCTACATGTGTGATTGAAAAATACAGTTTCATACCAGATTTTAAGTCACACTCATAGTTCATTCTTGACCTTTCTTCACAATGACATTACAGAACCATGATCTGTTCAGTTTACTCAAAAGAAGAGTAAGTGATTCTTAAATTAAGTCACTTATTTACAGGCCAAACATGTGTAAACACACAAAAGAAGCTTTCTGTTAATAAGTAGTGGGAATGGTGAACTCAGCCCTGATGTTTGCTAAGTAGATACAAGCATGTCACATTAGAGAGATGATGAGACCTCTGCATGTCACATATTGTGACAGGACAGGACCTTGACACAGGGGAATAGTCTGGAGAGGGCATATATTCCCATGCTGCTGCTTAGCATACCTTCTTTCCTTTCCTTGAAATTCAGGAGCCAAACTGATCCGCCAAGTGGAGATGAAGAACCAGAAAAATGCAGCAGTACCAGCCAGCAATACATAACTTGCCGTTTTGGGGAGAGTGGCAGATTAAGTTCTCCATTATTAACCCAGACAAGGGGATACAATCCACCTCAATAAGTTCACCAAATTCTAATAAGCAGTTGATAAGCCAAAGTACAGAGCTGCCAACCAGACGGATATCAACAGGCTAGAGAAGCAGGTGGGTAGAAACACCACGACGTTCAGAAAAGGCAAATACAGAGCCCTACACCTGTGATGGAACAGACATATGCAGTAGTATAGGCTGGGGACCAACTGGCTGTAAAGCTGTGTTGCAGAAGACAACCTAGGGATGCTGGTGGATAAGTTCAACACGAGTCAGCAACGTGCTCTCACAGCAGAGGTCGTCAACTATATACTGAGTTCTATTAGTAAGACTGTAGCCAGCAGATTGAGGGAAGCAATTATTCCTTTCTATTCAGCACTTCTAAGACTACGTTTGAAGTACAGTGTCCACTTTCAATCTCCCTGACACACAAAAATGACAGGGACAAACTGAAGCAGGTACAGCAGAAAGCCCCCAGGATGACTGGGAGTTGGATTACAAGACATATGGAGAGGCTAAGAATGCTGGCCTTGTTCAGCCTTGAGAACAGCCGGTAAGGAAGGGGATGTAATTGCTGCCTTCCCCATAATCGCTTATTAGGTAGCTAAAGACAGAGCCAGACACTTCTTATGAGATACACAGCAGATCGACATGAGGCAGTGGACACAAGTTGCAGCATAAGAAATGTTGATTAAAAAAAAGAAGAGCACAGGGAAGATAAGTACTGGAATAGGCTCATAGCAACCTGATCTAACTTTGAAGTTAGCCATGCTAAGAACAAAGGGTTTGACAAATGAACTCCCAAGGTCCCTTAAGACCTAAATCATTCTAATATTCTTTGAAGAAAGGTCACATGTGACACTTGACATATCTCTTAACCAAAAAGCTATAGATCTGTCCCAATTATAAGTCCATGCTTGTAAACGGCAAAATAATTTGTACAAATGTAAAAAAAGCTTCAACAGTGCAAACTGAAACTAGGCAAACTCACATTAGCCATATGGTCAAGTTTACATTATAGTAACTATCTCCAGCAAATGGAATCTTTTAATATGACAAGATGTCTCTGTTTAGCTAGAAGCAGGCTTCTAAAGCTGACTACAATGATCCACTCATTCCTGACCTCCTTTAACTTAGTAAGCAAATCTTTGCTCTTAGATTGCCACTTAAAGTGTTGAAATATTGACAATGCAGAGTGCAGTAGTGCATTATTTTTCTGCAGCAGTCACACCTTCTAACCACCCAATTTTGTAGAAGTAGAAAATGTCACAAGGCACTTCAGAGTATCAAGAGCAGAAAAGGGCATGTGAACACCAACCTCTTTTATGCACCAAGGAGCTCATAGGTCTGCTTACTGAGTAGTAAAGAGGTTTCCAAGTCAAAGCAGTCTCCTTCATATCATTCTTTTTTGTCTCTTGGGTACTGACAGGTTGCATGAACCAAGACTCTTGATGGAGACAGAAAAAAAAAGGAGAAAAAAAAAATAGGAAAATAATTTATCCAACAGTAAAGAAATAACCCCATTCTTCATCCTACACAGTACACTTTGGGATTATTACAGTCATTTGCAAAAAGGGTAGAAAGTGAAATGTCTTCTCTGTTCAGAAAAGTGGGTTTCTCCTCTTCTTGCTGAGATGTGCCCTGGTTTCTTATGCTGTATGGCATGAGCTTAATGCCTGAGAAGCAGTTAGTGAAGCAAAAAGGCATGAGGCAAGAAGCCAGGCCTCAGACAGTCTCTTGCAAAGAGTTCTAGAGGATGAAACTACTCAAGAAGCATACTGTCAGAAAGTCAGGACTGTCCACATTCTGTATCAAAACAGTAGCCAGTGAAAAAAGTACTAGTACTTTGCTTACTACTCAGCTGGTCCTGGGTGAGACTGAGGCATGGAATTCCACAATAATAGTTTTACAGTTCCTGCTAGCGAAACTTCTTCTGTCAACATCAACTGTTCACCAAGCTGGTAATATAAAAGACTCATTTAAGGACCTGGAATCCCTGGTTCATTATAAGAATAATAAAGTATTTATAGTTTTGTAAACCACCACCCCCCAATGCCCCAGTGAGGAACAGAACCTGCTGTCTTGACAGTGGTAAAAGCACATTCTAGAAAACAGACATCCAAATGCAAAAATGCCTCTTTCTGACTGTCACAAATATTTGAAGAGGATGGATCTGATCTTCCTATTGACCATTAGGCCACAGCTTCTTAAAGTCACAAATGCACAATATGTGGTTGAGATGTGACATGAAGTAATGAGCCGGCAATGTGCGCTGGCAGCCCAGAAGGCCAACCGTACTCTGGGCTGCATCAAGAGAAGTTTGGCCAGCAGGTCGAGGGAGGTGATTCTGCCCCTCTACTCTGCTCTGGTGACACCTCACCTGGAGTACTGCGTCCAGCTCTGGAGCCCTCAGCACAAGAAAGACATGGAACTATTGGAGCGGGTCCAGAGGAGGGCTACAAAAATGATCCAAGGGCTGGAGCACCTCTCCTATGAGGACAGGCTGAGAGAGTTGGGGTTGTTCAGCCTGGAGAAAAGAAGGCTGCGGGGAGACCTGATTGCAGCCTTTCAATACCTAAAGGGAGCCTATAGGAAAGATGGGGAAGGTCTTTTTAGTAGGGCCAGCTGTGTCAGGACAAGGGGTAATGGTTTTAAACTAAAACAGGGTAGGTTTAGACTAGATATAAGGAAGAAATTCTTTACAATGAGGGTGGTAAAACACTGGAACAGGTTGCCCAGAGAGGCAGTAGAGGCCCCATCTCTGGCAACATTCAAGGCCAGGTTGGATGGGGCTCTGAGCAACCTGATCTAATTAGTAGGGTCCCTGCTCACTGCAGGGGGGTTGGACTAGATGACCTCTAGGGGTCCCTTCCAACCCATAACCTTCTATGATTCTATGAATGTAAGACAACATGACTTAGGACTGATAGAACCAATAAATAAATTATTAGAAGTGGTATTAGAAATATGGCAAAAAGTAGAATCTGGACATCTGCAGATGTCCATTGTAACCAGAAATATGTATGGGGCTTAGCACATATCTCCATGGTACAGGCATTACAATTTCAAGCATGTGTACCGGGACTATGCTAAGAAAAGATTCCCTGGCCTTTGCCCAGGCTGACTACATGAATCTGACACTGAACTCAAGCTAATATGCCTTGCTGGGCTTGGCTCACAGTTAGCCACCTCAAAATGCAAACAGAGGAACTGAGGCCTGTCTGCACCTATTTGCACAGGCATGGACTTTAATACCTGAACTCAAGTCCTATAGATTCACATCTTTGAACTCGCTGTTAAATTATATTCTCATGTGAGCTGAATATGGCAAGGGATGTGAAGGGGAATAAAAAGTGATTCTAAATTATATAAACAGCTCAGTCTTCTTTGAACCTTCCCTGAGAATAAATACAGGAACAAGCATAACATCGCTTTAAGTACTATCCCAAAGCCAACAGTCCACACAGAAAGCAGCAGCTGTCTTATGCATCAGCCTCAAAAACTTGTGGCAGGAATACCCTGGTGCTTGCAGTTTGTATTTACTTGTGATTTTATAGCAGGAAAGCATTACACAATGCTGGCTAATTTCCTCATAAACAGAAGTAGACAAACACAAAGGACAGAGCTTATTCTGCGTTTCGCTGCCTCACCCAAATAAAGTAAACACTACTGCTCTCAGAGACAAGACTATTGCTCTTCCAGGGTCATACTGACTTGAGTTTGGATCTCCATTTTTTTAAATTAATAGCAGAACACAAAAGACCTATGCTGCATTCATGATGTAAGCCAGCATAGTTTGCATTCTCACTGCAGTTGATAATAATGTTTTTCTCAGCATTCCTATGACTAATGAACTTTTGCTTGTAATGGTTTACTTTGAACACTGGGACTATCAGCAGCCTTCTAGATGAGGCTCCTTTACTCTGAAATATACTTCCCTTACAGACCCAAACAGCCTAAATCCATTACTAGTCACAGGACAGTCTGCATACGAGTTATAAGCAGTGCATAAATCCATGCATTTCTATCTCTAGGTATCAGCCATAAGGAAGAAAGACTTGATAGTGTTTTTTCCCTAATTTATTCTATTATAAGTTTATTATAGGCTTAATTCTTGTATTTCGCTTCTTTTGAAGGCAAACAGGCATTGAAGGCATTGCTGCTGTACACAAGCCCTGGACCAAGCCTCTCACACCGCTGTCACCCATGATCCCAGGCCTCAGGAGCTAGCAACAGCCTTCCACCAAGGGAAGGGGAAGCCAACACCGATGCAGCTACAGGAGTGCACGGTTGCACCGCCAGTCCCGCAGATTTACGGACGACAGCGAAGTTGACCACAATGCCTCACATTCTGGCCTCACAAGCCAGAAACCTTCCCAGGACGGGTTCCGCTGCCGGTTACATCTGGGCACCGCGGTCAGACAGCCGGCGAGATGAAGCACGGTCGCCGCCGTAGGCAGCGGCGTGGCGAGGCGGGGCCGGGCCGGACCGGACCACGGAGCCTGCGAGAGAGAAGACCGCCGCCATCCCGGCCCGCCCCGCTGTTCCTCACCGCCCTGGACCCCAAGAAGCTGCGAACCCACCCCGGTTCCTTGGGCCCTGCAGGCCGGCAGGGCCGCTCCCAGCGGGGCTGGCAGCGGTGTCCCAGCACTGCACGGCGGAAGGAGCCCGGCCCGGGACCACCGCCAAGAGCCAGGCGACAGCACCGACTCCGCAGACAGCTCGCAACAGAAGGACAACCCCGAGAGGTGGAGGGGACGCACTGACCTGCCGCCGACCCGCACCCGCCGACCCCAGCAGTGGAGCCGCTGCTGGAAAACCAACCCCACCCCCAGCCACCTCAGCACCGGAACACGCCGCGGCCGCTTCCGTCTACCGCGTGGTCCCGCCTCCCTGAGGGAGGACAGCCGGTCAGCTACGGAGACACGAAAATAGACGTGACCATCAGCTAATTGCTGCGAAGCAGCCGCCTCGGCGGTATGGTTATCCTGACACATGGCACAAAATCACCAATCCCGAGTAGGGCTTGGGGACCCGCCCCATGACAGGTAACAACCAATCAGCCAAGGCTTTCTGAAACACGCTTAGGGGTGCGGTGAGATGGTGGCTGGGATAGGACGCCTGCTCCGCGCGGTGGGGCGGGGGCTGCGCGCTGCCCGGCGGCGCCGTGAGTGCTGCGGAGTCACAGGATGGTTTGGGTGGGAGGGGACCTGCTAGGGTCATCCAGTCAGCCCCCTGCCACGGGCTGGGACAGCTTTCACTAGATTAGGTCGCTCAAAGCCCTGTCCAGTCTGACCTCGAATGCTTTTAGAGATGTCGAATCCAAGCCTATGCTTTTTCAGTTTAAAACCCTTGGCCTGTAGACAGGCCTTGGTAAAAAGTCTTTGCCTTTCTTCTAAGCCCCCTTTATATACTGAAAAGTTGCAGTAAGGTGTCCCTGGAGCCGCCTTTGGGCTGAACAACGCCAACTCTCTCAGCCTTTCTTTGTGGGAGAGGTGTTCCAGCCCTCTGACTTGCCTCCATGGCCTCATCTAGATCCACTTCTGACAGGTCCATGTCCTTCTTGTACTGAGGGTCCCTGGACAGCTGGACACAATACTCCAGATGGATTCTCACAAGAGCAGAGGGTGAGAATCGTGTGCCTCGACCTGCTGCCCATGCTCCTTTTGATGCAGCCCAGGATACGGCTGGCTTTCTGGGCTGCAACTGCGCATTGCCGGCTCCTGTCCAATTTTTCATTTACCAGTATCCCCAAGTCATTCTCCTCAGGCCTCCACTCAGTCCATTCACCTCCTCGTCTGTGATGATACTGGGGATTGCCCCAGCCCAGGTGTAGGGCCTTGCACTTGGCTTTTTTGAACTTCATGAAGTTCATGAAGACTTTATGAAGTCTGAGCAGCTCAATCTCCCTCACCTCCCATCTGTCTTCATCATGTGTTAGCCTATATGTTTGAATGCACTCATATTCCTGCTTCTGATATGACCATGCAGTCCTGTCATTGGGTATTGCCATGGGCTCTGTACTGAGTTTGCAAGGCCTCAGGACTAAGGCTTACTAAGCCTGCTCTCAGTTTTTCATGACCTGCCTGCAGCTTTGTTACACTTGGTTTAGCTGTGAGAACAATTTCTCTAATTATCAGGTGTCTATGGCTGATTTATTTTACTTATATATCCTTGTGTGGCACAACCATGGTTTTATATAGGTAGTATTAGCAATCAGTTATTCTGAGTAGAATGAGATATTTACAACTCTAACACAATGGTGTAGAGTAGAGAAATACAGGCCTGGTAGAACAGCTGAGGTCTTGAGAAGTGGAGACACAGGATTTAGCATAGATGAGAACAGACATGGGATGATAAGAGATGGGGCACAGGCTTTGTGCTGGAGACCCCATGGTTATAAACAACTAACTTTTAATTAAACTATTTTTAAACAATCTTTAAACTAAATAGTTTTAAAAATGCAGACCCAGAGCTGGACAAAACAGCTTTTAGGGGTAACAAAGTAAACATTTCTAAGATATATACGGGGCACCATATATAGTAAATTCATATGTAAATGTAAAAAGAAAGAGAAAGGTGTGAATTTATGTTAGCAAACATATGTATGTGAGCCTAAATGGAAGGAAAGAGAAGAAAGGAGAAAAAAAAGAGAGGATGAGGAAACCACTCACAAGAACATCACATTCCTCTCAGTGAAGGATTCCAGATGCTGACAACTTGCCATGACACCCTGCCACTGCAAACGTCAGAGTGAACCACAGATCTTAATATCCAGAGGAGCAGCAGTCAGGTGAGTGTAACACCAGAAATGGCACAGAAACCAAGTGTGTGTGTGTTGCAATATTAATTGTATTATTGCTATCAGTGCAACTTTTTTCCTCTATGTAAGTACTCGACCTACATTATTTTTCTTTGCTTTTCTGTAATTAGATCTAATTAATTAGAAGAATAATGACTCCTGAACTAGACTGTTAAAATTTGTATTTTACTAACAATAAAATCTTGGCTTTACATATATATGCGAAGTGGTGTGGTTGATACTCTAGAGGGAAGGGATGACATCCAGAGGGACATTGACAGGCTAGAGAGATGGGCCCATGCAAGCTCATGAAGTTCAACAAGGCCAAGAGCAAGGTCCTGCACCTGGGTTGGGGCAATCCCAAACATGGATACAGGTCACAACAACCCCGTGCAACGCTCCAGGCTTGGGGAAGAGTGGCTGGAAAGCTGCATGATGGAAAAGAACCTGGGGGTGTTGGTCAACAGGCAGCTGAATATGAGCCAGCAGGTGGCCAAGAAGGCCAGCAGCATCCTGGCTTGTATCAGGAATAGTGTGGCCAGCAGGAGTAGGGCAGGGACCATGCCCCTGTCCTGGGCACTGGTGAGGCTGCCCCTTGAATACTGTGTTCAGTTTTGGGTCCCTCACTACAAGAAAGCTGTTGCATTGCTGGAACATGTTCAGAGCTGGTGGACAAAGCTGGTGAAGGGTCTGGAGCACAAGTCTTACAAGGAGCGGCTGAGGGAACTGGGGTTGTTTAGTCTGGAGAAGAGGAGGCTGAGGGGAGACCTTATTGCCCTCTACAGCTACCTGAGAGGAGGCTGTAGCAAGGTGGGGGTCGGTCTCTTCTCCCTGGTAACGGGCGATAGGACGAGGGGAAATGGTCTGAAGTTGCATCAGGGCAGGTTTAGGTTAGACATTAGGGAAAATTTTTCAGTGAAAGGGTTGTCAAGCACTGGAAGGGGCTGCCCAGGGATGGGGTCGAGTCCTCATCCCTGGGGGGATTTAAAAGCCAGGCAGATGAGGTGCTTAGGGACAGGGTTTAGTGGTGGGATGCCAGGGTTAGGGTAACAGTTGGGCTGGGTGATCTTAAAGGTCTTTTCCAACCTAAATGATTCTATGATTCGAGGTGACGAGTGGATTGAGGGGCAGCCCTGTGGAGAAGGACTTGGGGGTATTGGTGGATGAAAAACTGATATAGGCCAGCAACATGCACTCACAGCCCAGAAAGCCAACTGTATCCTGGATTGCATCAAAAGAAGCATGGCGATGGCGTTTCTCATGCTCTGCAATGCTTCTGTGAGACCCTACCTGGAGTACTATGTTCAGCTCTGGGGGACCCAGCATGAGAAAGACATGGACCTGCTCAAGCAGATCCAGAGGAGGGCCACAAAAGATGATCAGGGGGCTGGAGTACCTCCCTTATGAGGACAGGCTGAGAGAGTTGGGGTTGTTTAGCCTAGAGAAGGCTCCTTTTCTCCCAAAGTACGGGTATGACGGCAGTGCTGAGTACAATTTCATGACCGATAATTTTGTCATACCATAAACCAGTGTTACACAGTACAGCAAAGCAATAACTTTAATCCACCTGCCAGAGGTGATAAATAGCACCACAAGGAGTGCATACAGCAGGTAAGGTGTTACATAGTACAACTCTGAGAACAAGGACAACAACTCTGAGAGTGAATAAATCAACCCTGCAACCAGCAACTCTTAGACTAACATAATGAATGCTTATCACAAATTTGTTTTAACATACTCTGGTCAGATATGCCATTATCTCGAACCCTTTGGGCCCCTAAAGGACTGTTGTGGTTTAACCCGGCAGGCAGCTAAATGCCACGCAGCCATTCGCTCACTCCCGCTCTCCCCAGTAGGATGGGGGAGAGAATCAGAAAAAAAGTAAAATCCGTGGGTTGAGGTAAAGACAGCTTAAGAAAACAGCAGAGGAAAATAATGATAATAGCAATAATAATAATGATGATGATGATGATAAAAGAATATACAAAATAAGTGATGCAGAATGCAATTGCTTACCACTCACTGACCGATGACCAGCCCATCCTTGAGCAGCGATCATTCCCCTACAGCCAACTCCCCCCCCAGTTTGTATACTGAGCATGATGTCATATGGTATGGAATACCCCTTTGGCCAGTTGGGGTCGGCTGTCCTGGCTGTGCCCGCTCCCAGCTTCTTGTGCACCTGGCAGAACAGGGGAAGCTGAAAAAGTCCTTGCCTGGTGTAAGTACTTATTAGCAACAATTAAAACATCAGTGTGTTATCAACTTCCCATACGAAATCCAAACCACAGCACTATGCCAGCTACTAGGAAGAAAATTAACTCTATCCCAGCTGGAACCAGGAAAGTTGCTCCCCTAAACATCCCATTGTAAGTCTTGTGCATCCCCAAATGCTCTTCCCCTGCACCCCACCATGTTTTCCATACCCCTAGGCAGTAACCCCACTCAGTCTGTAAGGTACTCTGACAACCTCTCCCATTGACTCACTGTGGTGGGTGTCACCTCCAGGCCCATGGGGCTGATGGCTCCCCTCTGACAGCCTTTGAAGGAGCTGGGTCAGGGGCTTCATTTCTCTTATTGGGTTATTTGGGTTCCCCAGTCTGTGGTTGTCTCCTTTTGCTCCTTCTTGTTTATGCGGATGAGCCTTTTATAGGTTGATTGCATGTCTATAGTCGTTCACAGGTCAGGGGATTATTTGGGTCCCGCCACCTGCCATTGCTCCTCTATGCCCCTTTGTATGTGTGGTGATGAGCTTTTTTCCACATGCCCTAACATTTATGATGGGCTACTTCTGTAACACTTTCTGGTCCTATACACCAGGTTATCCAAAATTTCTATTTGAGAAAACAGACTCTCAAATTCAGTTAGAGGAGCAGATCTTTACTTCACCTCAAATCCCACATCCTGTAGCCCTTTCCTCTTATCTTCATGTACAATTATATCAAGGTTAAAAGTGTACATAACCAGGTTAAAAGTGTGTATAACCAGTATAGCTCCTGATGCCAGTGTCTGATTAACCTTCTCACCCTTTCTGATTTGGCTCCTGAAATAGCAGTGATTTGCTAGATTATCTTGCACCTCCTTTCCATTCCAAGACTGTATCATTGAAACTTTCAGGTTTGTAAATCAGCCTCTAAGCAGATTAACATTTATAATTGGCTTGTGGAAAGTTAGATCCCTCACTTACCTGACACTAATGTTGAACGTGGACACGAGCAGACGGGCAGTACTGTGAGAGCAATAGAAGGAAGAGGGTCATTCCTGTAGCATCGTTCTTCTGACTGTTCATACGCATGGGGAACAATAGCAGCTCCACAGTGGATGATCTACAGGCTGTTGAGATCCACCACTGGTACAAAAAGTTCATGACGGAGTGTCCTTCTGGACAGCTGACGGAGCATGAATTTAAACAGTTCTTTGGGCTTCGAGGGCTGGATCCAGAGGCCAATGAGTACATTGAGCAGATGTTCCGCACGTTTGATATGAACAAGGTGAGTTCTCCGGCAAGGATATTAACTGTCTCATACTGCTTAAAAGCAAACCAACTCCTGCACTTCTATAGAGTCCTTGGTTTTCTCTTACAAACATTGGTGTGGAAAGCTGCTGAGGGATACTAATGTAAAGTAGCTAAATGCAAGGAGCAAATTAATGTGCATAGATAATGACATAGATAATATAACCATAGATAATAATACTTTGTCATCCAACTACCTTGTGCAAGTTCATCTTTAAATTTTGAGAATTCCTTATTGTGTTTTAATTGATATGGCCTTGTTTGACTAGCAAAACACTAATGAAAGGAGATTTCATTATTATTTTTATATGTTCTTGTTCTTATTATTCAAAAATATATCTGTATTAGATAGTAGAGACTACAGGAATCAAACGCAATAGAAATCATTATAACATTCACAGAGGAAGCAATTTCCAGGTATTTGGCAGCTAAAATTAATACTGCATGGGCAGACAATCTATGTGGCCCTCCTCAGTGCTTAGGAGGTTTGGCATATAGCAGTAGGTAGGAGGCAGGTAGTATTCCTCACTGTGACAGGCGACCACTGGCTGTCTCTAAGGTAAGAAACAGTAGCCCTCCTAACTCCTTTAAGCACGCAATGCTCCTCACTTTTGCCTGATTTTCATCCATATATACTTAAGCCTATACTTGCAGGCCTGTAACCTCAGTGAAAGAGAAATTTGGTTTTATGGCAGCCTGGGAAAATTCAGCTTTGCTCTCTGCTCCAAGGTTCTGAAACGGCTGGAGCAAATGTCTGTGAGTCAGGAGGAACTAGTCACAGAGACATGTGAAACAGGTGGGAAATCACAGGGGCAGTTTTGAAGAAGGAAAACCTGGGGACTGAACAAAGAACATTGGTTTGGACAACATGTGAGAAGGCATAAGGAGTTAAGGAATGCTAAGGAATATTACAAAATTCTTAAAGGTAAGAGAGGAGCAGCCAGGCTCCATTAGGGTAGCTGAGGTGGATGTAATGACTGGAAATGACTGCAGATCTCAAAGAATATCCTTTCTCATCCTAAAGTTCTCTGTGCCCAGGATGATGATAGTAATGAGAATCACAGAATCACAGAATCCTTTAGGTTGGAAAAGACCTTTAAGATCATCAAGTCCAACTGTTACCCTAACCCTGCCATCCCACCACTGAACCCCGTCCCTAAGCACCACATCTACATGTCTTTTAAATACCTCCACGGATGTGGACTCAACCACGTCCCTGGGCAGCCCCTTCCACTGCTTGACAACCCTTTTGGTAAAGAAATTTTTCATAATATCTAATCTAAACCTCTCCTGGCACAACTTGAGGCTGTTTCCAGTGAGGCCATGAAGCAGTTTTATAAACTAAACCAACATGCATACAGTTCTTGCACAAGTCTTTCCCTTTACCTCTCTCATTTTGTGGGATGTTAAAGGACTTTAAAATTTGTTCAAGGATGTTACGCATTCCAAAGTTCTCCTGTGAGCCCCGTGTTATGCAGTAAAGTGTTTTAAGAAGACTCTCAAATTCAAATTTGGCAATGCAAAGATAAAAAGCTGTCTTCTAAGTAAAGACATAGTGATCTCAAGGAGAATGAAGTAGAAGTGTGGCAACTAGTGGAGATGGACCTACATCCGTTAATCTTAGCCTGTTAATAGTTAGCCACTTAATCTAAGCTCCTTTTATAAACAAGGGCAAGGAACAAGAGCACCCAGAGGAAGAGCCACCCTGTAGTAATACAGAAATTGATGCTGGATGGAATCATCTGCCCTCTGGACCTTCAGATACTGACAACTCTGCTAAGGACAAAGAGGATACATTTTCAACACAGTTGTTTTATAAATTGCAGTCATGCCCTCCTTCCCACCTTTAGAACTGCTTATCCTTGTTTTCTGTGACTTTGCTCAATGAAGTTATGAAAAACTCACATAAGGGGAGTATTACAATGATCCTGAATGAATATTTTAAAATGCTGTGATCCTTGCTGTAAAACAGAGCGCTCTGCTAGTCCACCTCCATTCGCCTCTTACTTATATTTATTTACATCCATTCCAGAAAGGCATCTGACTTTGTATAAATACCTCAATAAATGAAAGTTTCATTTTTTTGCTCTTTTGTAATTTTTTGAAGTAGTTATTCAGAATCTTTGGCAGAGATATGCACTTTATTTGTAATTTCTTTTTAACCACTTCAAATTTTAATCAGTATTAAATGATGTTATGAACCTTTACTGTCTGACATTTTTCTTGCAGAGGAAACAAGAGATTTTTGAGTTTCTTTGTAGTTTCAAGAAATTGAATGTTTGAAAATCTAAATTCAGAACAATTTTTCCAGCTGTCAAATCATGTTCTATGTATTTTAAAAATACTTTCAGTCACTTTTTTTTCAGAGAATGGAAAAGAGATCTATGGCTTACTGAAATAGCAGTAGTTTCCCACAAAGACAAAGCAGACTAGTACAGAAAACCTAAGGTAGAATTACTTTCCACTTTTCTTGCAGCCAGGGCTCTGGATCAATTTTCTCTCCCAGCAGGCCATAGGCAGTCAGCTCTGGTGGACAGAGTGGGGGTCGTTTACACTGGCCATGAGGAGTGACAGGTTGCATCTCTGCAGGTGGCGAGCACAGAGTATCCTAGACATGTAATAGATCATAACTTTAGGAATCCAGGTATTTAGGAAATCCTAAAGCTGGCCAGAGAAATAGTGTGTGTGTGTGTGTGTGTGTGTGTGTGTTACACAAAAGCTTCTTCCCAAGTCCAAGTTGCTGTACCATCTGTATTTCTTTCTCTTTTAGCTGTGAATCTCAAGAGCAATAAGGTAAAACAGCTCCAGAACCATAACTCCCTCAGTTTGTTCCTGTCACAGTTTGTTTTTTGTTTTCCCACAGGATGGGTATATTGACTTCATGGAATATGTGGCTGCCCTCAGCCTCGTTCTCCGTGGGAAGATGGAGCAGAAATTGCGGTGGTATTTCAAGCTCTATGATGTAGATGGCAATGGCTGCATTGATCGACATGAATTGCTCAACATCATTAAGGTGAGTCTCCAGGGGTCTGTGTTCTTTCCTCTTTCCTTAAATTCCACCACACAAATAAGACTTTAGCTACTCCCCATATGGATGATCAGGGATGAAACCTTCTTTAACAGCATTCTTTGTTCTAGCTTAATTCCCCACAATCTCATAGTCCAGTAATCAGACTTGACAAACTCTTCTTTACCACCACAGCATATGTTAGAGCATAGCTAACTCCGTAAAATTGCTTTAGCTGTCTAGGACCCAAATTGCACTTTCCAAAATTTCAGACTCCATGACTGTTAGTTGCAGTCTCTACAATGTGTTCTTCATATGTCCTTACCCCCATGCAAATAGCAGTTGGAGAGTTACATCCCAGTTTGCTTTTTAGAACCAGCTCCTAAATGTCAATGTAATAAAACATTTCTGACTCTGGCAAATAGTTTGAAGGAGAATGACTACAAAAATGATCCAAGGGCTGGAGCACCTCTCCTGTGAGGACAGGCTGAGAGAGTTGGGCTTGTTCAGCCTGGAGAAGAGAAGGCTGCGGGGAGACCTGATTGCGGCCTTTCAATACCTAAAGGGAGCCTATAGGAAAGATGGGGAAGGTCTTTTAAGTAGGGACAGCCGTGTCAGGACAAGGGGGGATGGCTTTAAACTAAAACAGGGTAGGTTTAGACTAGATATAAGGAAGAAATTCTTTACAATGAGGGTGGTAAAACACTGGAACAGGTTGCCCAGAGAGGGGGTGGAGGCCCCATCCCTGGCAACATTCAAGGCCAGGTTGGATGGGACTCTGAGCAACCTGATCTAGTTAGCAGTGTCCCTGCTCACTGCAGGGGGGTTGGACTAGATGACCTCTGGGGGTCCCTTCCAACCCATAACATTCTATGATTCTATGATTCTATGACTGTCAATGGAAAAAATGGTATGCAAATAGCTATTGTGGAAGGTATTGGAATTACAGGCATAAACATGACCTTATGAATATCTCAGGATTAATTATGCTGGAAATTCAGATTATTCTGCAGAGACTGGGAAACTAGAAAGATGCAGGAAAGATTCAATGACCCTAAATAATTTACATTTCTGAATAAGAAAGGTCAGAAAATTATTTGATAAAGATTTGAAGCCTGAGCTGTCTACAAATAATACCACTAATAAGATGTTAGTAATGCATTCTCGTCTGTCTTTTTTGGCAGCCTTAGGAAGTCGCTGAGGTGAAACTTAGTTTTAGTATGCCATAAAATGGCATTTGAAAAAGAATGAGGATACTTACCAAGTATCAGAAGGTAAAAACTAGAAAATGAATAGTCTTAGAATCAATGTGAAGGCTCTGGAATCACATATTTAATGGACATCCTTTAACAAAAGAAACAGTTAGGTATGGAAAGAAAAGAGAACCCTGCACTATATGGTTATGATAGTGTAGTATCATAACAGGATACTGTAGTAAACAGTAGTGAACAATGCTTAAACTTTCTGAAGCTGAAAATTAATTTCCAGTGAGCTTTAGGGAGAAACAGGGCACACACGAAGCAGTATACAAATGGAAATAGAGAAAGCAAGAATAGAAATAAATGATCATGGCATATAACAAAGGAATTTAATAATGTAAAATGCAAAGGGTGTTTGACAGTGTTTATTGGGCTTAGTGGACCACAGGGTACTAGAAAGTGGATCAATTAGGTGGATCCTGATTCTGCCATTTCTGCGCTGCTTAACCTCTACTTAGGCAGATTTAGGGTGATCCTCTGGGTTTCACTGCTCATTCCATGCTCCATAACTTTTGCACCCTTCAGTGCCAACTGTAAGGCCTGATGATTTCTGCTGTGTTTTCCTATGATGCTGGTTCATTTGTATGGGGAAGGTACCAGGCATGACTGTCTTGTTTTGAATCTACGCTGACAGGCTGCAGTGGAATAAGCCTATCATTTTCGGAGCTATTAGGCAGCTTCCTATTCTTGCTCTTTTCTTTTAGGCTATTCGAGCTATTAATGGTGGTGACCATGAAACCAGTGCAGAAGAGTTCACCAACCGAGTCTTCAACAAAATTGATGTGAATGGAGATGGTAAGATTTCTGTCTTTGTCATCCAACTAAGACGGTCTCTGTGCTATAGACATCCATGTCTTACTTTCTTGATTGAACTTCATGCCACTTTATTTTATATTTGCTTGTTACATGAATACTCATCCAGTAATGCATTCTCCAAGAATTTTGCTAAGTCATTTTTCTCCTTGCATCATACATAATCAGTATGAAAGGATCTGTTCCCTGTACTCTCAGCTGTGTTCTGTGCGCAAGGGCTTTTTGGCCTAGGATAGAAAGCCTATTTCTGCCTGTCACAGCTTCCTTCTGTCACTTCTTTTAAACATGAAGACCAGCAAGTATGGGGCAGGTTAGGACTATGACAGTGTTGTGGTTTAGTGTCAGTTGGCAACCAAGCACCACACAGCTGCTCAATCACCTTCACCCCTGCCCCAGTGGGTTGGAGGAGAGAACTGGAAGAGTAAAAGTAAGAAAACTCGTGGGCTGACATTGGTTTTGGCTGGGATAGAGTTAATTTTCTTCCTAGTAGCTGGCATAGCACTGTGTTTTAGACTTAGTACTAGAATAATGTTGATAACACCCTGATGGTCCAGTTGTTTCTGAGCAGGGCTTACACCAGTCAAGGACTTTTCAGCTCCCCCTGCTCTGCCAGGTGCATGAGAAGCTGGGAGGGAGCACAGCCAGGACTGCTGACCCCAACTGGCCCAAGGACTATTCCATACTATATGGTGTCATGCTCAGGGAGAGCGATCGCTGCTTGGGCACAGGCTGTTCATCAGTCAGTGGGTGGTGAGCAATTGCGTTGTGCATCACTTGTTTTATATATTCTATTATTATTATTATTATTATTATTATTATTATTATTATTATTATTATTATTTTCCTCTACTGTTAAACTGTCTTTACCTCAATTCATGGATTTTACTTTTTTTCTGATTCTCTCCCTCATCCTACTGGGGAGAGCAGGAGTGAGCGAATGGCTGCGTGGTGTTTAGCTGCCTGCCGGGTTAAACCACAACAGTCCTTTAGGGGCCCAAAGGGTTCGAGATAATGGCATATCTGACCAGAGTATGTTAAAACAAATGTGTGATAAGCATTCATTATATTAGTCTAGGGTTGGAGTAGCTGCAGTGCCTGTCGTTTTGTTGTCAGATCCAGAGACCTTCTCTTCCCCTTGAGGGTTCTGAATAGTGTTGAAAGGGCTCGGTAGGCATGGGCCAGGCCCCAGCACGTTGCAGTGATTTGTGTCTCTCTGGAGTTGCGAGGGTCACAACATATTTTTTCCAAATCTTCTACTAATTTTTCATCATTCTGCTCTTATTCAGGGGTGAAGTTCCAAAGCACTGGAGATCCCCACTGTCTTAGACATTTGCCCATGCTATCCCACACACCCTGCCACTCGTAACTATCCACCCTTGGGGTAGATCTCTGGATGATATTCTTAAATTGCTTATTAACCTTAAACAAAACCAAAAAATACCAATAGATGTATCTTAACTATCCAAGGATGTTCAAGATACCGAAAAGCTGCTGTAATGAAGGAGGAAACATAGAAGAAGGTAGCAAAGGTGCCATTCTGTATTTCCTCAATAAAAACCTCTCAGAAGAAGTAATAAGGTTGCTAATTGTCTCTGTGAGGTGGTACCCAAAGTTCAGTAATGGCTTCAGTACAAAACCCAAATACCAGATAAAGCTCAAGGCCAGTACTTTAATAACAAATCTCCCAGGCAAAGCATCAATAATTACTGCAGAGCACAGCAAACTGCAAAATCCAACACTAAACTTTAACATGTGCAGCAAAAAAGAGCATGGTGCAGATCAGATAAACTAAGATCAAGAACAGATGGATCAATATCGTGACCCACAATTGTTAACAGATGTAAATTCCTTAATAAGCTCTGCTTAATCTGTTATTATCTCAAACCCTTCATGCCCCATGTTGGGCACAGAAAAGGACTGTTGTGGTTTAGCCCCAGTTGGCAACCAAGCACCACCCAGATGCTTGCTCACCCTCTCCCCTGGTGGGATGAGGGAAAGAATCAGAAGAGTAAAAGTAAGAAAACTCATGGGCTGATACAACTGAAATATAATAATAATAATAGAATAATAATAGCAATAAATTAAAATATAACAATAGCAATAACATTATTATTATTATTATTATTATTATTATTATATTGTAAGGAAAAGGAAAAGGAAAACCAGAGAGAGAGAGAAACAAAACCCAGGAAAAACAAGTGATGCAACTGCTCACCACCTGCTGACTGATGACCAGCAGTCCCTGAGCAGCGATCGCTGCCCCCCAGCCAACTCCATCCAGTTGGCTGGAGGTATGGAATATTCCTTTGGCCAGCTGGGGTCAGTGGTCCTGGCTATGCCCCCTCCCATCTCCTTGTGCCCCTGGCAGAGCAGGGGAAGCTGAAAAAGTCCTTGCCTGGTGTAAGCCCTGCTCAGCAACAACTGAACCATCAGGGTGTTATCAACATTATTCTCATCCTACATCCAAAACACAGTGCTATGCCAGCTACTAGGAAGAAAATTAACTCTATCCCAGCTGAAACCAGGACAGAAAGGCTAGGCCAAAAAGGAGGTGGCTAATCCAGCCTCATTTATAGGAAGCTATGATCCCACTCCTTAGCTACGCACTTCCTCTCTACTTTCTTATGTACCCTTTCCCTTGTGTGGGGAAAAAAAGTAAGCTGGAGTTGCCTGGTATCAGGGAAGTTTCATACAAGCTTAAATAAGACTCTCTGAGGTCTCTTCATGCTTTAGAACAGTGCATGTATAGTAAGTGGTCTCTAAGGTTAGATTACTGTGCTACTTTTCCTGTCCTAATGTGGATTGGCATGATTCTGATGCCTTCTGTTTGTCTGACACAGGTGAACTTTCTCTGGATGAATTTGTGGAGGGAGCAAGGAAAGACGAGGAGTTCATGGAGGTTATGATGAAAAGTTTGGACCTGTCACACATTGTGGCCATGATCAACAACCGTCGGCATAGCGTATAAATCAAGCTGGGAGAAAACACTGTGCCAATAGACAGAAGGGTGTGCCCACACCAGAAAGGAGAGACAGCATTTTTTAAAAGAAACAAAATGTCCATAAACACACGTATGGAAGTAGGAACAGAAAGACACTGCTATATTTGTGTACCTGAGTGCATGTTCCTGCACAAATATTGAAGCTCAGCCACATGCAGGGCAGGTTCAGAAAAACTGGATCTGGGTGGCAGTATTAGACTTGACTTCCTAAAATTTAAAGGCCAGGTTTCAGGGCACAAATTTCTTCCTTATTCTGTGTCCCAGATTGTCACTTTGCAATGGACTAAAAGTAATGCTAAATTTCTGAAGAGCACTAGCAGAACTGGATGATGGAGTGTGGAGAATTTCTGATATGTACAAACCAGCTTCAAACTGTTACCAACGTAGAGAACTATCAAAAGAATGTAACTTCCACTGTTCTTGTCATGGTATTAGATCATAAATACCGGCACGTTTGTCTGTACCAGATGTGCTTGGATTTGGTAGTCTCTACAGCAGTAGCTTTATTCATAAGATTCCAAGAGCTAAAAGAAAAATCAGTCTTTAAGGCTGATAGTGACAAATCTGTTCCCAGCTGCACTGTCAGTAATGCTGCTGTTTGCAGTTTTCTGTGGTCAAAGAACTCTTTACCAAACAAGTCAACAGCTTAGGAGCAGCTTCTGTAACCAGAGAAAATATGCTGAGTAGTTTCCCAAAGCAGAATTACTTGAGAGACCAAATCTTTTTTACAGTCGTTGTCCTAGTACTCTGCTGTCGTACAACTGAATAAATGAAGTATGTGAAGATGATCCTAGTATTGTTGCTTCAGACATCCTTTATTGGTCTTTCTTCTTATTCTTGGGGAGAAAACCTAAGCAGCAAACCAAACAACTCAGCAAGGTGGCTTGTGAATTCTGCTGGTTTTGTGAATGCTGGAGTGAAGTTGGTAACTCTAGATCAGTGCTGCCACAAACAACTCTGTGTCTTTGTACACGATGGGAAGAGTGATATAGCATGGATAGAAACTGAGCAAACTGTATCTTGCTCACTAACATTAGGTGAGGTTGCAATCAGAAGGTCCTCTGAATCTGGAGAGAGAACCAAAAGGTAAGAAGAATGCAGGAAAGTTAAGCAGAGTGCTTAAGCAGAGGGCATGTTTTTCCTATGCGGGAGGAAGAACTTGCAGATCTGTAACAAGACTTCAGAGTGGACTTGCTTATATTTAAGCTTCTGTGACATACGTATGTATGCTGAACAAAGTGTCTAGGCTTTCATCTAAGTCAAGGGAAATTTAGCCAGTGTTGTCAGTGGAGCTTGAGAGAGTGAGCAATCATGTTTAGAGTAGGTGGCAACATTGTGCCAGGTGGGCTTATACACCAGGTCCCACTGGCATGTACATGTCTGCAGTCTTAGAACTTCTGCGAGGAATCACAACCTGGGTATTGGCAAACATTGCTCAGTTCTCCAGAGGATTATTATGAGCATGATGTCTCATGACTCTGCTGCCTCTTTGGACTGAGGAAGGCAGAGGGGTTTTTTCAAGACTGTTGAACCTGTCCTGGACCTGTTATAACTCCTCAGTTTCCTGCAGTTTTGTGGGTCAGTTACATGTAAAACTGCATTTGTATTATCACCTGACATACAGAAAAAAAACCCTATTTTTAGTTCTTAGGAAAGTAAAGAATTTTTGTAAGTGCAGCTGACGTATTAAAGAAATCATCGAAAAGTTGTAGCTGCCAGCAGTGTTGCTGCAAGCTGCTATACACACTGTACAGAATCTTCTTGATGTACATAAGGAAAAGGACATGTACATAGTACATTCTCAGTAATAATCCTGAATATTTGTAAGCAGAGTTTTTTGATATTTTTTTAATAGACATTATGGAAAACGAGTTCTTCCTTAGTCATTACTGATGATGCTGGAATGTTTCCCAGCTAAGATGCAGTTATGACATTTGTTGCTCAATGCATCATGCTATCACTCACTAAATTGCAGATGTATGGCTTGTTCTTAATGTTTCTGTTCTTCTGTTACTTAATGATTTCACTGTTTTTTGGCTCTGCAGCCAGCAGAGCCTAATCCAGCAGTATATGTGCCTTTGTCAGAAGCTATGGGAAGGGAGACTGGGGAGGGGGAGAGGAAATCTCTGTAAAGGGGGGATAACCGTTTTCTGACCTACTTGGCTTTCTTTGTATGGTTAAGATTAAAAAAAAGTACAATAACATATCTTGGAATTGTGCCCTTTGATAGAAGAATAGAAGAATTAGGAGGACAGAATTAGAGCTATGGTTTAGATTCAGCACATGAGAGTTTTCAAGTATCTCCAAGGATGGGTACTCCACAACTTCTCTGGGCTAGGGGGAGGGTTTGGAGTTAGGGGTTTAGGATTAGGGAATGTGGTTAGGATGTTAAGTGGTGAAGTTATCATTTGGGATTCGGTCAAGGGTTAGGGTTCAGGCTGGGGTTAGAATTAGGGGTTTGGGTTTGAGCTTGGGGTCAGGTTTGGGATTTGGGTTAATGTTGGTAGTTTAAGGATTAGGAATTAAAATTCAGATTAGGGTTTAGGGTTTTGGGGGTAAGGGTTAGATTTAGGATTAGGATTTAGAGAGGGTTAGAATTTGAACTTTGGGGTGCGGTTAAGAGCTAGAGGCCAGGTTCATCATTCAACTTCATGGGTTAGGGCTTCATGTGTCTGGAGGCAGTTTGCAGGAGCTGCCCCAGCACTGGCTGGGACTTCAGAGCCAGACCATGGGTCTGGCGGTGTTGGAGCAGTTCCTGAATAGCCTGTCCCAGGAGGTGCAGCGGTGGGTGTGGTAACAGGACCTGCACCAGGGCTGTGGCCCTGGTGAAGAGCCAGGTCCTGGCATGTAGGAACTGCAGATGGGGAGATATTTATGAGGTAAAGGTGGGGGATGAGGCCTCCTGCACTTGTCATGGTTTGGGGACTTGTCCTGTGATTGTGGTTGTGTGGAGTGAGGGTACGTCCCATAAGCCTTTGAAATCCTTTTGCCTGTGTCCCCTTCCTCATGGCACCACATGGGTGATGGTGGAAGAACACAACATGGAGATGTCACATCCTCAAGGATCACTTAAAAACCCTGCCTAACACCTACCTGCAGGACACAGTGGAAATGGGCTTTAAAAAATGCCTTCAAATCAAAATCTAGACCTTCAGCTCAGATTTCTCCTCCCAGACTCTGAGCATTGAACAGATTTCCTCTTGTCCTGGTCAGGAGAGTTCCTCCATTAGCAGAGATGGGCTGGGAGAAGGCACCCGGGAAAATTCCTGACTAGACAGGAAGCAGAGAGGAATGCAGCTGCCAAAACAGTTGAGACCTTAATTAGCTATGTGATCATCCTCTCTCTCTCCAGCAGACTTGGAGGGTGTCTGTCCCTGATGTTCATTACAATGTTCTGCTCTCAGATACCAGTGGGCAACTGCCCTGTCTCCCCACCACAAAGAAAGATACCCCTGAGGAGGTTGGACTCCAGCAACTTCTTTCAGAGATCCTTTGTGACATGGAGAAAAGAGACAATTAACACTGTGTGTGTAAGAGACCAGCCAAGCTTGTTGTCTATCCCTTTCTCTTCTGTGTATAGAGCCCAGGCCCTGTGTGATCTTGGTGTTGATGGGTAGGTAAACAAGGGAAGATCAGGCTGAGCAAGGCTGGGAAGTGCCCTCCCGCCTTACCCTGTATTCAGAGAAGGTGGCTGAGGCAGGACCCTGCCTAACAGCAGGACACAGCCAGTGAGTCATAAGCCAGAGGGCCCACCAATCCCACCTGGGAGTCAAACTACTCACAAGCGTTTTCTCCCTGTGGGAACAAGAGTAAGACAAAAAAGTCAGAGGTGGCCCCAAAGGACGCTCACCCTCATTGCTGTGTTGACCCTTGAGCCGTGGCTGGGCAGAGGGACAGACAGAAGTGCAGCCCTATAACCACAGCAGATGAAAACCGGGGGAGAGATCCCTGCCAGGACAAAAGCAGGCAGTGAGGGGAGACATGGCAGTTGCAGGAGCCCAGCCTCACGATGGACTCAAGTCAGTCCTTGTGAGTGCCCAGCAGCTGGGCATAAGCCTGCAGGGTCCTCCTCCTCTGTTGGCCAAGCAGAAGCATTATTCTGGGGCCTGAGGGAAAACAGCTCTGTCTCACTATGGGCATCTTTCTTTCCCTGACTTCCCTCTCCATTTTGACCTCATTGATGACACCTTCCCTAAGAGCCACCATGCAGATCGAGGTGCTCCTGCGCCTACCTCTGTGCAGGATAGCACACCTTGCTGTGCAGGGGTGCCCAGTGCCTGCAGCAGGTTTCTCCCCCTTGCAGCCTTGATGCCAAAACCATCAGGGGTTCAAATTACAAAAGCCTTTTGTCATCAAAGCAAGAGGACAGCTAGATTTCTACCAGCACCGCATTTCAGCTGTGTTGCTAGCTGAGAAGGGCTTGCAGGCCAGGCGATATTTGGAGGGGTCTGAAACAGCCGGAGTGTTGAAGTGGTTGTTTTAAGGAGGTGTCCTGGTTTTGGCTGGGATAGAGTTAATTTTCTTCACAGAAGCTAGCATAGTGCTGTGCTTTGGATCCAGTACTAGGAGAATGTTGATAACACACTGATGTTTTCAGTTGTTACCAAGTAGTGCTGAGACTACTCAAGGACTTTTTGAGCTTCTCCTGCTTGGCCAGGTGCGTAACAAGCTGGGAGTACAGCACAGCTAGGACAGCTAACCCAAACTGACCAAAGAGCTATTCCATACCACATAATGTCATGCTCGGGGGGGGGGGTTAGTCGGTCGGTCGCAGGCAGAGTGATCGCAGCTCGGGGTGTGTGGTTGTGGCTCGGGGAAGCGATTGGTCAGCGGGTGGTGAGCAATTGCATTGCGCATCACTTGTTTTATATATTCTGTATATTTTCTTACCATTATTGTTATTATTATTCTCTCTTATTAAACTGTCTCTATCTCAACCCATGGGTCTTACTCTTTTTCTCCAATTCTCTCCCCCATCCCACTGAGGGAGGGGGGGAGTGAGCGAGCAGCTGCGTGGTGCTTAGTTGCCAGCCGGGTTAAACCACGACA